>JAHUXG010009843.1:0-26023 GCA_020740815.1 Sciurus niger
TGCCAGGTTTGGTGACAGAGGTTATTAGTCTACCCAATCTCACTTCCAGGCTGACCTATTTCTGGCTTTCATGGATGAGTTAAAAAATGTCTCCATCTGTGTGTGACACAGGAAGACTGGTGTGCATGTAGGGGAGGAGAGGCAGGAGAAAATAATAGAACACAGGAGACACAGACTGACAGGTTCAGTACCTCTACAGTGCCACAAATTGTCAGACAACTGCTAGTCACACATTTTATAATGTATTCTTGTAGGTAGAGTAGGAAATCTTTCACTTTGTGGAAAAACAAACATTTGTAAATAAATTGTTACAGATACCTCTACTCAAGAATGGAACAGATTTGTTTATACATAAAATAGTTTAACTCAAACAGATTTACAAAATTCCCTTTTATTCTTAAATATGCACAGGCACTTTTCCCCCACATGCACACTTCCTTTCTTTATATTATATGAGAGTGTAGGACCCTGACCACAAGGTTGACACTGGAGAACACATCACAATTACTACCCTCTCCCAGATGAGTCAGGTCCCTAAGATTGTCTTTTATTTCACTAGATGACATAAGTTCAGTAAGTGACAGCAAGTATTTATAAGTTACTTGTCATGTATAAGTACTCCAAACTTTTGTCAGAACTTACTTTTTCTGTCCTCTGAATAAACCTTAGGAGGAAAATACTATCATATGGCATTCTGTAGATGAAGAAATGGAGGCCCAGAGTGGTTACCTAACTGATTCAAGGACACTGCATTGACTAGATTCCAAAACCTGCATTGAATATAGATGCCATGATTTTAACCTATATGTACTTCAAAAGAAATTAAACTTATAACCTGCATCTTTGCACAGAACACTACCTGACCTATATAAATCTTAAACACATTTGCTATATCATCATTTTTCTGAGAGAACAGATTATTGGTCCTTATAAATCTGGCCCTACATAGACTTCTCACATAGTAACGTTTTTTCCACTCCTTCTCCCACAGTGGTGTGTGCTTAGAATATCTTGATTGTGGGTTAGTTCTTAAGTTTCTAAAGTTGTGCATTTTGACGTGTTAGGAAGAAGTTTATCTTCTAATTCTAACCTATTTTTGACTGCTGCATTTGCCTTTGGTTCCATCAGATAGAGGAGACAAGATAATTTAATGAAATTGACAAATTTTACTTAGGACCCAAATTTTTTTATGTAGGTGTGTCTTCATTCAATCAGTACATACTACCATTTTCCTAACATGTATCAGGTACTAGGGACAGGTTAGTGAGACATAATACTTCCCTTCATGAGGCTTACTATTTAAGTGAGGAAAATAAAATGTGAATAGTGTTATCACAGGATTAAGCATGAGAATGCTAATGAGATGACTGTAGTAAAATGACAGGGCATGTAACCCAGTCTATGAGTAGGGCATGGGTAGGGAAGTCCTTCTGGAAGAAATAATTAAATGGAGACCTGAGGAAAGAGAATAGCAAAGAGAAGAACAGAAGAAAAGAACAAGCAGAGAAAAGAGAAAGTTTAAAGAACAGGTGAGAGAAAAAACATAGTAGGAACACAAAAATCAGTATCATTGGGTTTCCTTTCACCCACAGCACAGCCTATAAATCATCACCATATGAGATAGTAATGTAGAATTGGTGTCAACAGATTATAAATTCAAAGGAAATATGGAGCTTCCAGATAATGGAAAAGTAATGAAGGAATGATTGGCTAGGAGTCTTAGAAAATCAAGATGACTGGAGTGGGCCCAAAGTGATCTTTTGCTGATTTTCATTGTTTCTAGAAAAATTATGTACAAAAATCATCCAGAGGACTATGATGTCTACACTTGACATATCATCCATTCATTATCTGACAACCTCAGCTGCATACACACACAGGAAATAATACATTATGAAAGCTATACAAATGGAGTTAGTGTCAGTACAGCTGGGGAAAATAACTGAAGCTTTTGTGGTTTTGTTAATCAGTACTGTTCCATGAAAGATTCAGAGTCCCAAGTCTGTCATCACAAGAATTCTATGTTCCAATCTGAGCACAACGTAGCCATCATTTTCTAATTATGCAAGACCATTGGCAAATGCCAAACTTTTCTTAGTTCCTACAAAGTGCCATGTTATCATCCAGTCATGAGGCACATCTTTTTGCTCATCTTTATGAGTTATCCAGGCATCTCAAATGCAGCAGGGTTAAGGTGCAAGCAGCCATTGTTATTCCTACCCCTCCTATTTATCCTATTTATCCTCCTATTTATCTCTGTCTCCCTCTCACTAATATGTATCTGTAACCTATCCCCTACATATAGTGCCTGAAGTAGAAACATGATTGAAAGTTTTTTTCAGTAAAATAATTTTCCCACTTCTCTTAGAAGCTAACAATGAAAGTCTTCCTCAACACTAAATATTAAAAATTCACCCAGGCATTGTGGAGCATGCCTGTAATCCCAGCAGCTGGGGAGGCAGAGGCAGGAGGATGGTGAGTTTAAAGCCTGACTCAGCAAAGCAAGGCACAAAACAACTCAGTGAGACCCTGTCTTTAAATAAAATAAAAATTTTAAAAGATAAAAAATTGAAGGAACTTTATATTTACTAACTTAGTAATAGTCTTTCTATCTTAGTCTAATAGCATTGCAGAAGATCAGTAAAATTGATGAGTTCAATGGATTTTCTAGATCACTGATGGAAACTTTTGACTTCAGCTAAGAATCATGATAACTGAGGGAAACTCCTATCTAACTAAACCCAGAATCTAAATTTAATATCAGAAAAGAAGTTCCTGTTGTAAACTAAACAGGAAATAGAAGAAAATACTGTAATATTCTTTAAGTCTACATTAATGCACTAAAAACTTTGGAGATTTCAAGTTTGCTATATATATTTGTTGATATGCATTACAAACACACACACACACACACACACACACACACACACTTTTCTCAGTAGCCCACTCATGAGATTTTATTGCCTCTTACAATTTTTATATGGATTACCATGTTAATGAAAAATAAAATCAATTAAAGAATCTATGTTAGAAATTTAAAAACAGAACCAATGACATTAGAAATAATAAATTAAAATATAAATGTTTTTAAATGACACAAAATGAAAATAACTAAAAAACACGTGAAAAAGCAGAGAATCAAAATGGTAAACTACAAAAGAACTAACTGAAAAACAAGGATATATCAGAGGACTCAAAGCACAAAAGCCATATGAGAAAAAACAAATAGCTAATTGCCAGAACTAAGTCCTTCTTTATCAGTAAATACTTTAATTTTAAATGCTTACAAGTCTAAAGTTAAAATGCAAGGATTTGAAGGATGATTAAAAAGCAGTGCATCAATATACTATCCACAAGAGACTCAGTTTAGATACACACACACACAAACACACACACACACCCAGAGAAGTTGAAAGTAAAAAAATAGTAAAACAGATTCCAGCCAAATAGTAACCAAAAGTGCAACAGGGTGACCTTACTTCTGTGTGGAAAAAAGTGGACTAGGAAAAATTACAGGAGATAAAGGACATTATATAGGGATAAAAGTTCACTGTCTTAAGAAGACAGAGAACCACTATGATTATATATGGACCCAATATAAGAAGCCCAAAATAAAGTAAACACTGACTGATTGAAAGGAGAAACTTATGTAACATTAGGAGATTTTAATAGTATACTTACAATAAAGGGTAGGATAGCATTGCAGAAGATCAGCAAATACTTAGATGAACAGAACACTATTAATCAGACACAAGAGACATGTACAAAATTCTACCCAACAACATTCTTCACAGACTGAGAAGTAAACACAAAATATTCTCAAGTACACGCAAAATATTCTCCAGAATATACAGTTGGGTTATAAAATGAATATCAATAATTTTTGAAGAACTGAAGTCATGCAAATGTCTTTCCTATCACAATAGAACAAAACTAGAAATCAATAATGGAGGAAAAGGAAAACTCACAAATATACACAACTCAGGGGCACTTGAACACTCAGCCATATCCCCAATCCTACTTTGTATTTTACTTAGAGACAGGGTCTCACTGAGTTGCCTATGCCTCACTTTTGATGAGGCTGCTTTGAGCTCACAATCCTCTGTCTCAGCTTTCAAACCATTGGACTTACAGGCATGCACCACTTCACGAGGCTACAACATGTTCTTAACCAATAGTTACAGAAGAAATCATAGCAGGCATTAGAAAATTTTTTGAGTCAAAAACAAAAAAACACAACATATTTACACCTATGAAATAGTCTGAAAACAGTGGTGGGAGAGAGAATTATAACTTCAAATGCTTACATTGAAAAGAAAGATGTCAAATCAAATATGTAACTCTACATTTCAGGGAATAAATAAATAAATAAATGAATGAATAAACACACAAACCTGGGAGAAGGAATAAAATAATAAAGATTACTGATAAAGAAGAGAGACTCAAGAAAACCAAAAGTTCGTTCTACTGATTAGATTAACAACATTCTTCACAGAATGAGAAGTAAACACTAAATATTCTGAAGTACATGTAAAATATTCTTCAGAACATATTTGTTGGTTGGTTGGTAAGAAGAGATTTGAACTACTAAAATGAAAAATGAAAGAGAAACATTATTATTGAATGTACAGAAACAAAAGAATTAGGGGAGAATAGCATGAGCAACTGTATGCCAGCAAACTGCTTAACAAAGACAAAAGGGAAAAATTTCTAGAAACACAGACTGCCAAAACAGATTCAAGAAGAAATAAAAATCTAAGAAGAACTATTACAAGAAAGGGGATTATACCATTAACAGAATGTCCCAACAAAGAAATGCCCAGGACCAGATCACTCCACTGGTATTCTAACAAACATTTAAAGAAGAATTATTAACATCCCTCAAAATATTCCAAAAGAATTGGAGAAAACATTTCCTAATTCATTCTACAATGCCAGCAATACCCTGATACCAAACCTAGACAGATTGTACAAGAAAAGAAAAAACTAGTTTATAACCCTTATAAAGAAAGGCAAACATCCTCAACAAAATTATAGCAGAATGAACTTATCAGTATGTCCAAAGAAGTCAGACCAATCACATTAAATCCCCAATCAAAAAATCTGAAATGATTAGAAATCTGAAAATTTTTGAGCAAATGATGCTACAAATATTTTGGATTTCAAAACAATTCAGATATCACATTTTTTTGGAGTAGTGTTGGTCAACTATTAAAGCATACACAAATATTGCAAAATTCAAACAGCACTGCAATCAGAAAAACTTCCATTCTGAGCATTTTGATAAGGGATATTCAACCTATATATATCACAACCAACTGGGATTTTCTCCAGGAATGTGAGAGTGGTTTAGCATGAAAATCAATCCAAGGTAATACATATCAACAGTTAAGAAAACATAACCATTACAAATGATGGATAAAAGCATTTGAAAAACCTCAATACTCTTTCACAATAAAAATATCCAGTACACTAGGAACAGAAGGAAACTTAATCAGCATGTTAAAAAGGAAAGCCACAGCTAATGTCATAATCAATGATAAAAAGTAAAAATTGTTTCCCTAAAATCAGAAACACATCAAGGATATCCTTGTTTTTAAGTTCTAGACAGAGCAATTAGGCAAGAAAAAGAAAAGGAATCCATACTAGAAAGTAAGAAGTTAACTATCTCTGTTTGCAGATGACATAATCTTCAATGTACTACATGCTAAAAATTACACAAAAAATCTTTTAAACCTAATAAACAAATACAGCAGTGTAGGACAATATAAAATCAAAACACAAAATCATTTGCGCTTCTATATGCAGGCAATGAAAAATTTCCAAACCAAATTAAGAAAACAATTCCACCTAAAATAACATCAAAACCAGTAAAATACTTAGGAATAAATTTAATCAATGAAGTACAAGACCTTTTCGCTGAAAAATGTAAAATGTTGCTCAAAAAAATTACATTAATAAATGGAAAGACAGCTCATGTTCAAAGCCTGTAAAACTTAATATTATTAATATAATTATGCTACCTAAAGTGATCTACAGATTCTACTTCAGTTGCCCCAACAGAGAAGATGGTAAGAAATCATGAACAGAATCTACAAGAACTATGGGGAATCATTAAAAGAACAAATTTAAGAATTATCAGGATTGAGGAAGGCAGAGAGATACAAACCAAAGGTATGAACAACCTATTCAATAAAATAATATCAGAAAATTTTCCAAGCCTAAAGAATAAAATGGAAAATCAATTACAAGAGGCCTACAGAACACCAGATGCACAAAATCACAACAGATCCATACCAAAGCACATTATAATGAAAATGACTAGCATACAAAATAAAGATAGGATTTGAAGCGTGTGAGAGAAAAGCACCAGATTACACACAGGGGGAAACCAATACGGATATCAGTAGATTTCTCAGCCCAGATTCTAAAAGCTAGAAGGGACTGTAACAATATATTTTAAGCTCTGAAAGAAAATGGTTGCCAACCAAGCATCCTATACCCAGCAAAACTAACCTTCAGATTTGAAGATGAAATAAAATCCTTACATGATAAACAGAAGTTAAAAGAATTTACAAATAGAAAAGAATTTACAAATAGAATAAAATATTCTCAACAAAATATTCCTTGAGGAGGAAATGAAAAACAACAATGAAGGTCAGCAAAGGAAGAAAATACATTAAAGAAAAATTCATTCAAAGGAGAAACACATCAAGATAAAAACCAAAAATAAACCCAAATGAATGGGAATACAAATCATATCTCAATAATAACCCTGAACATTAATGGCCTAAACTCATCAATCAAAAGACATAGACTGGCAGAATGGATTAAAAAGAAAGACTCAACAACATGCTGCCTTCAAGAGATTCATCTCATAGAAAAAGACATCCACAGACTTAAGGTGAAAGGATGGGAAAAAACATACAACTCACATGGACTCAATAAAAAAGCAAGGGTTTCCATACTTATTTCAGATAAAGTGGACTTCAAGCCAAAGATAGTCAGAGGGGATAAAGAAGGACACTTGATACTGCTTAAAAAAACCATAAATCAGGAAGACATAATGATTATAAATATTTATGCCCCAAACAATGGTGAATCCATGTACATCAAACAAATCCTTCTCACTTTCATTAATCAAATTGACCACAACATAATAATTATGGGTGACTTTAACACACCACTGTCACCACTGGATAGATCTTCCCAACAAAAACCAAAGAAACCATAGAACTCAATAACACAGTCAATAACTTAGATTTAATAGACATAGATAGAATATTCCATCCATCAAAGAATGAATTCACTTTCTTCTCAGCAGCACATGAAACCTTCTAGAAAATAGACCATATTTTATGCCACAAAGCAATCTTTAGGAAATGCAAAAAATTAGAGATATGACCTTGTGTTCTATCAGATAATAATGGAATAAAATTAGAAATTAATGACAAAATAAAAAAACATATTACTCCAACACCTGAAGACTAAATAATATGCTATTGAATAAAACATGGATAAAGAAAACATCAGGGAGGAGATAAAAACTTTTTAGAGGTCAATGAGAATGATGATACAACATATCAAAATCTCCAGACACTATGAAAGCAGTAATAATAAGAAAATTAATTGCATGGAGCACATTAAAGAAAAGAATAAAAACTCAACAAGTAAATGACCTAACATTCCAAAAACCCTAGCTCAAAACCCTAGAAAAAAGAAAAACAGAATAACATCAAAAGCAGTAGAAGACAGAAAATAATTAAAATCAGAGCTGAAATCAGTTAAATTGAAACAAAAGAAACAATTCAAAAAATTGACAAAACAAAAAGTTGGATCTTGGAAAAAGTGAAAAATTTAGAGAAACACTTAGCCACACTAACAAAGAGAAGAAGAGAGAAATCTGAAATTACTGAAATTCATGATGAAAAAGGAAATATCATGACAGACACAACTGAGATACATAACCTAATGAGAAGCTTCTTTGAAAATTTATACTCCAAAAAAATTGAAAATACCAAAGACTTCGAGAAGTTTCTTGAGACATATGCTCCTCCCAAATTTAACCAGGGGGACACACACAATTTAAAGAGATCAATATCAAGCAATGAAATAGAAGAAGTCATCAAAGTCTACCATCCAAGAAAATTCCAGGACCAGATGGATTGTCAGCCAAGTTGTACAAGATCTTCAAAGAAGAACTGATTCCAATACTTCCCCAAGTATTCCAGGGAATAGAAAAGGAGGAAATCCTATCAAACTCATTCTATGAAGCTAATATCACACTCATACCCAAACCAGGCAAAGACATATGAAGGAAAGAAAATTTTAGACCAATATCCTTGATGAATATAGATGAAAGCTCCTTAATAAAATACTGGCAAACCATATCCAAAAACATATTAAGAAAATTGTGCACCACAATTATGTTCATCCCTGGAATACAAGGATGGATTAACATCTGTAACTCAATAAACATAATCCATCATGTCAACAGACTTAATGATAAAAATCATATGGTTATTTCAATTGATGCGGAAAAAGTGTTCAACAAAACACAACACACCTTCATGCTAAAAACACTAGAAAAAATAGGGATAGTAGGAACATACCTGAACATTGTAAAGTCTATTTAAGCTAAGCCCATGGCCAACATCTTTCTTAATGGAGAAAAATTGAAAGCATTGCCTTTAAAAATGGGAACAAGGCAGGGATGTCTTCTTTCACCATTTCTATTCAACATTGACCTTGAAATACTAGCCAGAGCAATTAGACAGACTAAATAAATTAAAAGTATATGAATAGGAAAAGAGGAACTTAAACTGTTACTATTTGCTGATGAGAAGATTCTATATTTAGAGGATACAAAAACTCCTCCAGTAAACTTCTAGACCTCATCAATGAATTCAGGAAAATAACAGGTTATAAAATCAACAAGCATAAATCTAAAGTATTTTTGTATATATTCAATGAAGCCTTTGAAAGGAAAATAAGGAAAACAACTGCTTCTTCAATAGCCTCAAAAGAAAAATAAAATACTTGGGAATCAATCTAACCAAAGAGGAAAAAGATCTCTACAATAAAAACTACAAAACATCAAACAAAGAAATTGAGGAAGACTTTAGAAGATGAAAATTTCTCCCATGTTCTTGGATAGGCAGAATTAATATTATCAAAATGGCCATACTTCCAAGGGCACTATACAGATTTAACACACTTACAATTAAAATCCCTATAACATTTCTCATAGAAACAGAAAAAGAAATCATGAAATTCATCTGGAAAAACCAAAGACCCAGAATAGCCAAAGCAATCCTGGGCAGGAAGAGTGATGCAGGAGGTATAACTACACCAGATCTTAAACTCTACTATAGGGCAATAGTAACAAAAATGACAAGGTATTGGCACAAAAATAGACAGGTAGACCAATGGTACAGTATAGAAGACACGGAGACATACCCACATAAGTACAGTGACCTCATACTGGACAAGGGTGTTAAAAACTTACAAAGGAGAAAAATAGCCACTTCAACAAACAGTGCTGGAAAAACTGGAAATTCACATGCAGTGAAATGAAACTAAGCCTCTATCTCTCACCCTGTACAAAACTCAACTGAAAATGGATCAGGATATAGGAATTAGACCTGAGACAGTAGAGGAAAAAGTGGTGTGAGAGGGTGAGGATAGAAAAACAGTAGAATGAAACAGACAGTATTACCCTATATATATGATTACATGAATGGCAGAAATATATACTGTGTAGAACCATAGAAATGAAAAGTTGTACCTCATTGGTGTGCAATGAAACAAAATGTGTGTGTAAAAATAAAAAAAAATATTTTAATAAAAAAAGAAAAAAAAATAAAATGAGTAGTGAGAACTCTGTGAGATATGTATGGAGGACAAAAATGACATAGAAATGAGGGACCAATGAGTTGTTTGGGTGATCTATATAATGTGAGGTAGGACTCTCTGATATAAGTAGGGAGGGTTCTGTGAGATTTGTAGTGGTTTCAGATGTAAAAGTAGGAGTCATTGAAATACATAGGGACAGAACTCTGATATGTGTAGGGAGGGATTTCAGAGGGGTCTAGATAGGTCACTATTAGAGTGTGCAGAGGGATACATGAGAGGTGTAGGAAAATGTTATGACTGATTTTAAAGGTTATCTCAGTAATGTAGGGAGGTTCCTCTCAAGGCAACAGTGAGATATGTCTAATATGAGTAAGGAGAAAACACTGAGGTGTGATGAGAGTGTTTGTTGAGGATAGTGGATGGAATCAGAGGCATTGTAGGAGAGTTAAGGGAATATGGTGTCTGGAGGTGAATAGGGAGGGTATTTTGCTGTGTAGTAAGAGTTATCTAGTAGATATATAGGTAGAGTTTTTCAGACTTGTTTAAAGGGCATTCTAATGTTTGTATGGAAGTCTCTCTGAGATTTGTAGGGAGGACCCTTGATTGGGGTGTATAACGATGGTGCTCTTAGGTGAGTATTAAGAACTTTCAAGTTGTGTAGAAATGTGTCCCCTAGTGTGAATAAGAAGAGATCTCTGAAATGAATTGGGTGGATTAACTGAGGTTTCAAAGGAGAACTCTAAGAAGTGGGTTACAGGGTCACTGAAATTTTAAAGTAGGGTTTGTGAGGTGTGCAGAAAAGTGGTGTGTGGTATTTAGTGACAGTTTTCTAAGATGTGTAATAATTGCTCAATGAGGTGTGTGGGAAGTATTTCTAAAATGTGTATGGGAGGCCCTGTGAGGTGTAAGGACAACTGTTGTGAGCAGGAAGGGTTTTCTCAGTCGTATAGGGAGATATCTGTAAAGCGTGTAGGTAGGGTAATCTAAAGTATGGACAGAGGTCCTCCTGAGGTTTTTAGTTCAGGTGCTCTGATATGTGTTAGGAGATCTCAGGTGTGCAGCATAAATCTCTGTGGGTGTAAATGGTTTTTTTCTGTGTAGGAGTGCTATCTGGTTTGTAAACAAGGGCCCTTTGACATTAATAGAGCGATCCACTTGATATGAATAGGGAGAATACACTAAGGTGTGATAGGAGTGTTCTTTTAGAATACTAGAGGGGATATCAATGCTGTTTAGGAAGGTCAATCCAAGAAATATCACAAATGGTCTTTGAGTTGTGTAGGTAGAGCACTTGGAAGTAATTAGGGAGAACTTTATGGTGTGTAGTGAGATCTATCTGAGATGTGTAGGTAGTGTTTGCTAAGGTGTTTAGCAAAGGCATTCTGAAGTTTGAATTTTATCTATAAGGAGTACTCTTTGGGGTATATGAAGAGGGTTTTCTATATTGTTTGGGTGTTGCTCAAAAACATCTTGGGGAAGCATTCCTAAGGTGCATATGTATGGCACTTTTAAGTGGGTATGAAGGGCTTTTGATTTAAATAGAGAGGGATTACTTAGATGTGTAGGGAGGTGTGTTTTAGGTGTGGAGGAAAGGTTCTCTTAGTTCTCTTCATTGCATAGGAGTCTCTCTGAGGTATGTAGGGAGGGCCCCTTGATGTGTGTGGGAGGGCCCCTTGAAGTGAGTTGAAAGTATTCACAGATGTGCATAGGGATGGTGCTCTTTGCTGGGTAGAAAAATTTCAGTAAATTGTTTACAGACAGCCCTTTAAAGTGAGTATTGAGAGCCCTGTGAGATCAGTTGGGTGGACAAACTGATAAGAAAGGGAAAGAACTATAAATTTTGTGTTAGTATTATGGTGTGCCTTAGAGTTTTGTGTCAGGATCTATATCTTGCTCAGCATCAGAGTCAGGGACAGCCCTCTGTGGTATGTAGGAAGGACTTCTGTTTATGGTTATGGTTAGGATTAGGGTTATGTTAAGTGTCATGGTCAGTATTTTCTATGTATAAAGAATGACTCAGTGATGAGTGGAAAGGACTCTTTGAGATGTGCATTAATAGCTTTCTAAGGTAAGTAGACAGGTTCTCTGTTGTGTTTAAAGAAGGCTTGCCAAGAAAAATAGTTAGTAGGGAGTGTTTGGAAAGGAGTATATTTTGTATCCAGTGAGGTATTTTTACATGCCTCACTAAGGTGTGTAGGGATAGTTCTCTGAGGTGTTTAGGGACTGCTCTTATGTGGGTAGGGAGGGCTGCATTTGATGTGTCTGAGGGTACATTCAGGTGTGTAGGAAATGCCCTCTGAGGTTGGTAGCATATGGCCTCTGAGCTGTGTAAGGAGGACTCTATAAGCACTTTGTAAAAAGTGCTCTATCTGTGTAGGAGGGTTCCATGATGTGTGTCATAGGGCAAATTAACATGTGGATGTGTCACTTATGTGAGTTGGGAGAGCACAGAGTAGTGCAGAAGAAAGATGCTTTGTGATGTGTAGGAAGGGTTAAGTGAAATGTGTTTGTAGGGCCTTTTGAGAGAAGAAATGTTATATCTGAGAGATGAGTAGGGAGGGCAAATTGATGTAGAAGGGACAAATCTATGAGATTAGGGTGTGGGTTGTGGTTAAGTTTAGGGTTTAGGGTCAATGTCATGATAATGGTCAGTATCATGGTCAGGAATGACCCACTATTTTATGTAGGGAGGGCTTGGGATTAGATCTAGAGTTAGGTTTAAGGTTAGGTTCAGGATCAGAGTCAGAGTTTGTGGTGTACACAGAAGGCCTATGTAGTGACTCAAAAATTCTCTAAGGTGTAACTTGAAGACTCTCTGAGGTACATAGATAGGTTATTTGAGGTATTTAGAGAGGACCTACAAAGAAGTATAATTATCAAAAGTGGCTTTAAAATATACTTTGTATTCAGTGAGGTATATATGGATGTCTTCTGAGGTGTGTAGAGATTTCTTGAAGTGATTAGAGAGTGTTTTATTTATGTGCATGGAGGATACTCAGAGGTGAGTAGGGAAGGCTCTCTGAGGTTAGTAATGCATGGTCTTTGAGCTCTGTAGTGTACACTATGAGGTGTGTAGGAGAACTCTATGACATGTCAGAGGGCTATTAGTCATGTGTGGGTGGTCCAACTGTGTGCAGTTGAGAGGATTCACCACAGGTCTATACAGAGTGTTTACTGAAATAAGTAGAACTCTAGTGAGTTGTGTTCAGAGAACCATTTGAGGTGAGCAGAGAGATCTGTATAAGATGAATATGGAGGACAGATTCATATAGAAAGGGAGGCATTATGAACTGTGGAGTGGAGTATTTCTGGTATGTAGGTAGGATTCACTGAGATGAGTTGGGAGGGCTCTCTGAGCTTTGTTGTGTAGTTTCCCTGAGGACGTTAGTGAGGACTCATTGAAATGCATAGGGATGGCACACTGATATGTGAAGGGATGTCGCTCAGATGTAGTGTGGTCCCTATTAGGTGTGCAGAAGTATCTATGAGGGGTATCAGAGGGCTTTACATCTGAGGAGAAATGCTGTCTCAGTTTTGTAGAGAAGGCCATCTGAAGTGAATAATGTGATATCTCTGATTTGAGTATGGAGAACATACTAAAGTTTGAAGGGAGGATCCTTTGAAGACAGTATAGGGAATCTCTGAGGTGTTTTGGGAGGGCATTCAATGTAGTATAAAGAGGACTCTTTGAGTTCTGTAGTTTGGCCTTTGGCAGTGAATAGAGAAGGTTTTTTGGTGAGTAGTGTAGTGTACCTGAGATACACAGGTAGCATTTTTTGGAGTTTGAGATTTGATGAAATGGCATTCTGAGGTTTCTATGGAAGCCTCTCTGAGATTTGTAGAGAGGATAGTTGAATGGGGTGTTTAGAGAGTGTCCTCTTTGGTGAAAGGTATGGACTCTTTAAGGGGTGCAGATAGGTATTTCTAAGGTGAGTAAGTGGAGTATTCTGATGTAAATAAGGAACACAAACTGAGGTTTGAAAGTGTGACTCTACAAGTGTGTAACTGAGTCCTCTGAACTGTAAAAGTAATGTAGCAAGGCACAGTGTAGTATTTGACAACTGCTCTCCGAGTAGGGATTGGTAAATGATGTGTATAGTATAGGTTTCTATTGTGTGAATGGGTGGCCCTTTGTTCTGTAGCAAGAGTGCTTGATATGAGTGTGGAGGGCTTTCTGAAATTTGGAGGAAGGTGACTGTGAGGTGTGTAGGAAGAAAAGGCTCTCTGAGGTTTGTTGTGTAGGCTCTTTGAGGTGTGTAGAGAAGTCTCCATTAGGTGTGCAGAAGCTATATATGAGGTGTGTAAAATGGCTTTTGCTCATGCAGGAGTGCTATCTCAGTTGTGTATTGAGGACCCTGTGAATTAAATACAGAGATCCAACTGATATAAGCACGGAGAACACCCTGTCATGGAAGGTTTCCTGTAGGATAGTAGCCAGAATCCCTCAGGTGTGTAGGTAAGGCACTTGGAGGTGAGTAGGGAGAGTTTTTGGTGAATATTGAGGTCTATCTGAGATGTGAGGGTAGGGTTTGCAGAGGTGTGTAGCATGAGCATTCTGAGGTTTGAATTAGCATTTCTTTGGCATTTTTAGGGATTATACTCTGGGGTGTATTAGGAGAGCTTTCTGAATTGTTTAAGGTTTGCTCAGTGAAGAGTGGAGGGTGTGTCCCTAAGGTGAGTATGGATGGGATTTAGAGTTGTGTAGGAAGGAACCTTAATGTGAGTAGGGAGGAAATCCTTAGATGTATAGGGAGGTATGTTTGAGGAAATTTGTAGGAAATTTCTCCGAGTTGTGAAAGAGGATTATTTTCATTGTGTAAGGAGGGCTCTATGAGATATTGTGGGAAGGGTCTCTGGTTTAGGAGGGCTTTATGAGGTTTTTAGGAGGGATAATTAACATGAATGCAAGTGCTCAATTAAGTAAGGGTAGTTTTGGTGTATTAGGAAGGCCAGTCAAAAGGTATTTCTGAAGAGTGTAGTGAGGATTTTATAAGGTAAATAGAAAGGCTCACTCAGGTGTTTAGAAGGTCTTGAAAAGGAGTATTGTATGTAATCACTTTTTTGTATATGAATATATTTATTTCAGTTGTGTAGGGACTTCTCTTGAGACATACAATGAGGACATTATTCAATGTGTCATGAGGGCACTCAGAAATGTAGGGAGGCAGCTGTGATTTTTGTATGGACATGATTCTATGCTGAGAAGGGAGGTTTAAGGTTAATTTTTGAGGTTAGGGCTTGGATTAAGGTTATATTTAGAGTTAGTATTAGAATTAGGGGATCAATGTTAGAGTTAGAGAGTTAAGGCTTATTTCATTGTTGGTGTTAGGATCCAAATTAGTATTTGCATTGCCATGGGAATGCCTCTGTTGTGTGTTTAAATGACTATCTGAATTGGTGTAATGGCTATCTGTTGTGTTATGATGGTTCCTTGAGGTGAGTACACAGGCTCTCTGAGGTGATTAGGGAAGGCGTCCAAAAAATCATAGTGAATACTCACTGATGTCTTAAGGATGTCTCTCTGAGTTGTGTAGAGACAGTTCTTCAGATGTGTAGTGAGGGTATTCTTTGATGTGTCAGCAAGAAACTAAGATATGTGTACAGAGGGTCCTCTGAGGTTTGTAGGGAGTAGTCTCTGAACTGTGTAGGCAAGGTAATATTATGTGTGTCAGAAGACTCCTTTACATATGTGGGAGTGCCTATTGAGATGAGTTGAGAGAGTTCACAAAGGTGAATCAGGAAGGTGCTCTGTAAATTGTAGAAAGGGCTTACTTAATTGTGTTACAAGGGCCATTTGACATAAGTAGAGATTTGTGAGATGAGTAGGGAGAACAAACTGATAAATGAGGAAAGGCACTATTATGCTAGGCTTAGGGTCAGTATTTAGGGTCAGGTTGAGGTTCATGGTCAGCATCAGTGTCAGGGACGACTCCCTGGTATGTGAAGAGGGCTGAAGTTTAGGCTTAAGTTAGGGTTAGTGTCAAGCTCAGGGTGAGGTTCAGTATTTGTAATTTATGTGGAAGGCCACTGTGCTGAGTCAAAAGGGCTCTATGAGGTGTATATTTAGGACTTTCTGTCATCCGTAGATAGACTCTCTGAGGTGTTTACAGTGCACTTGCAAAGATGTTTAATTAGTAAAACTGGCTTGCAAAGGAATCTAATTTGTACAAACTGAGATATTTAAGATGTCCCTGTGAAGTGTGTAGGAAATGCATTTGAGGTAAGTAGAAACAACTTTTTTTGATGTCCAAGGAGGGTACTCTGAAATTATTTGGGAGGTGCTTTAGGTTGGTAGTATGTGACTGTGAAGGGCGGGATGTATGATATATGTAAGAGAGCTCTAAAAAATATGTTTGAGATCTCCTAATGGTGTGTGGGAGGATTTCCTTAGGTGAACTTGGAGGGCTCACAGAGGTACCTCAGGAAGGTGTCCTGTGAATTGTAGAAAGGGCTAAATGAGTACAGTTTGGTGGGGCTTTTAAGGTAAGGCACAAGAGCCCTGTGATATGAGTAGGGAGAAAACACTGATGTAAAATGGAAGGTTCTATGAGGTTAAGGTTAATGTTTGCATTAGGTTCAGTAGTGTGTCAAGGTCAGGTTCATGGTCACTGTCAATGTCAGCAAGGGCTCTCTGTGGTATGTATTGTAGACTCAGTGTTAGGGTTAGAGTTAGGGTTGGATTCTGGATTAGGGACCATATTATGAAAGCATAAGGAAGGACACTGTTGTGAATTGAAAGTGCTTCCTTAGGCATGTATTGAGGGCTTTCTGAGGTGAGGAGATGGACTTTCTGAGGGATTTAGAGAGTGCTTGAAATAAAGTGTAGTTAGTAAAGAGGGCTTTTAAAGGAATCTAATTTGTACTTGCTAAGGTGTGTAGGGAAGTCTCTCTGAGGTGTGTAGAGACTGCTATTGAGGTAAGTAGGATGGGCTTTCTTTGATGTGAAAGGAGGTTACTTTGAGGTGTCTAGAGAAAACTCTGATGTTGGTAGCTTGCAGTCTTTGATATGTTTAGGAAAACTTCTATAAGGTCCATAGAAGAGCTATTTGATGTGTGTTAGAGGTCTCCACCATGTTTGTGGGTTGTCCTTCTGAGATGAGTTGGGAGGGTCACTCAGCTGTATAAAGAATGTGTACTAAGATGAATACAGAGGAGTCAGTTGAGTTGTACCTCTTTAGCTGAGTAGTGAGAGCTCTGTAAGAGAATGTATGGAGAAAAAAATTGATATAGAGGGGTGGATCTTATGAAGTGTGAAGGGCGGCCTATGTCACATGTAGGTCAGACTTGCTGAGATATGTAGGGAAGACTCTCTGAGCTTTGTAGTGTAGGTTCTCTGGGGTATATAGTGAGGACTCATTTAAATGCATAAGGATGGTATTCTGACATTGTTATAAACTTTTAAAAAAAGTTAAAACTTTTAACAAAACTTTTAACAAAAGTTTATAACAATGTCAGTGAAAATGCTTCCTACCAATGTATATCAATTGAAATATCTAGAAAAATCTATAGTCTTAAATGCTTTTTTAACTTAAGAGGAAAAACAGCTAATATATATTAAAATGAGTCTATAATTTCAGAAGTTAGAAAAAGAACAGAATAAATCCTAAGAAAGCAAACTGAATGCAGAAGTGTATAAAAATGGAAAACAAAAAGAAACCCTAAAAATACAAGTTTGGTTATACTAAGTATATATTAGAGGGTGTAGACAGTGCAGTTAGAAAAGAGAGAGAGGAGAGTAAGAGAGAGAGGAGAGGAATATGATAGAAGGAAATAAATAGGAATAAAAAAACTCATCAAAGAAAATGGGGTGATATTCAATATTGAAAAATGAAAGCAGTGTATACAAAATTATCCATCTTTATAGGAGAGTAAGGTGATTTTTTGATATAAGTTCAATATTAATAAGTTAATCACATTTTATGCAACAGAAAAAGTAATACTGTAAACATAAATGTAGATATTTTCCAGAAATAAATTTCAACAGAAACTTTTATAAATCTCTGAGAAGTCCTGAAGAGCAGGCAATTGAACAGGGTGTTGAAGCCAGGTAGTTAACTAGGTATCTGAAGTTAAATACTGAATATATTAAAAATATAAATTCTCAAATTGATTTATAGATTGTTATCAACAAAAAGTCCAACAGAAATTTTTTTAGAAAGATGACAAGCAGACTATAAAATGTTTGTAGAAGAACTAAAAATATTATACCAAAATAATTCTGAAAAAAAGAACAAGGTAGACGTGAACTAACCTACTAGGTAGTTTTTAATATTAATAGTAATTTATTAATTTAATAATTGATAATATTGAATTGGCTCAGGGAAAATAGATAAATCCCATGCCTACAAGAAAACATGCAGGAGCAGAAAGCAGGGACGATCTCTCTGGCCCATTATGAAAGGGTCATGGCAGATACCCTGCACCGAAGCCAAAGCCTAATAAATGACTTGATCATAGGTTTCCCCATCCTGGGGTGCATCAGAATGCACATCCAAAGACCCATATCAATTCTCAGCTTTTTCTCTTTTTTCTTCCTTTTTACAATGCTGGGGATTGGACCCAGGGCCTTGTGCTTGTGAGGCAAGCACTCTCCCAACTGAGCTACATCCCCAGACGAAAAAAAAAATCTTTTTAAAAAAATAAAATAAAATAAAAAGATGGTATTCTGATATGTGTATGAGGGCTCTCACAGGTGTGTAGGGAGTTTTTTTTAAATTAGATATGCCAAGGGGATCTATAGGGGTATAAGAGGACCTTATGACTGAGTAGAGATATTAACACATTGTAGAGGGAGGACCCCCTGAAATGAGTAGTGAAATTTCTCTGATAAGTGTAGGGAGAACACACTGTGTTTTGATGGGAGGGTTTTTTGAGGATAGTATAAGAAATCTCTGAGGATTTTGTGAGGACTTTCAATGGAGAATGATGGGGCTCTCTTAGGTGTGTATATGTAGCACCTAGAGATGAGTAGGGAGTGTTTTGGATTGAAGTGAGATGTATTTTATGTTTGTAGCACTGGTTACGGTGTGTAGCATGGGCATTCTGAGGTTTGAATTAACATCTCTCTGGTGTTTACAGGGAGTGTTCACTGGAGTGTTTATGGAGAGCTTAGTTGTTTTGGTGTTGCTCAATAAAGTGTGGAGGAAGTGTCTGTAAGCTGTGCATGGATGGCACTTTGAGGTGTGTAGGAAGGGATCTTGATGTGAGTAGGGTGGGATTACTTAGATGTATAGGGGAATGAGTTTTTGGTGTCTAAGAAATGTTCTCAGAGTGTCAAAACAGGTTCTCTTTGGATTGGAAAGTCTCTTTAGTGTATGCAGGGAGAGCCTTCTGAAAGGTGTAGGGGGAATTTAAAAGGTTTGTCAGTGGACTTTTTGCTATGTGAGAGAGGGCTCACATAACTGAATATGTAGGGCTTTTACAGTGTATAGGAAAGACCTCTGAGGTGAGTGGAAAGAGCTCTCTGGGATGTGTAGTGAGGGCTCTCTGAACTGAAAAGAAATTCCCTCTGAGGTGTTTGAAGAGCACCACATAGAAGTATAGTTAGTAAAGATGTCTTGTATAGGAATATATTTAGTACTCAGTAAGGTATAAATGGATATCTACCTGAGATTGTCTACTCAAGTAGCTATGACTTTTGAAATGAGCATGGTTTCTTTTGATGTTTTTGGAGAATACTATGTGTGTAGAGAGGGATATCTAATATTGGTAGTGTGCAGCTGCTGAGCTGTGTAAGGAGGTGTGTATGAATTGTGTCAGATGGCTATATGATGTGTGTCCTAGGTCTCCTTTTTGTGTGTGAGAGGGCCCCCTGAAGTTATTTGGAAAGGCTCAGAGTTGCACAGGGTGTGTGGACTGGAAATTGTAGAAAGAACTCAGTGAGCTGTGTTTGGAGGACAATTTGAGGTGAGTAGTAAGAGTTTGGCATGATGAGTAGGGATGAAAACTGGTGTAGAAGGTGAGAGCACTATGAGGATATGTTGTTAGCTCTAGGATTAGGGTTTAGCATCAGGGTCAAGTCATGGTAAGTTTCAGGGTCAGGGAGGACTCTGTGTCATGTAGGGAGTACTTAGGTTTATGCTTATGGTTAGTGTTAGGTTCAGAGTAAGAGTCAGTATTTATGGGGCATAGGAAAGACCATGGGGGAGAATCAAAGCTGTTCTCTGAGGTGTGTATATTGAGGCCTCTGTGGGGTGAGTATATAGGCTCTTTGAGGTATTTATAAAGGATTTTCAAAGAATCAATGCTTCTTCTTGCAAAGAAGTATTGTTTTACTCACTGACTTATGTAGGGACTTCTCTGATGTGTGTAGGATCTGCTGTATATTTGAGTATGTAGGGTACATTTTGTTGTGTATGAAGGTTAAAATGAGTTGTGTAGAGAAGTCTCTCTGAAGTTGGTAGCTTGTGTCCTCTGAGCTGTGTTCTGTGGACTTTATGAGGTGTACAAGATGATTCTATGATATGTGTTAGAGAGTTATGAGAAGTGTGTGTGAGGGTCCTTTCAGTTAAGTTGGGAGGGCTCACTCAGGTATATAGATAGGGTGCACTGAGATGAGTAGAAAGAGTACAGTTAGTAGTGTTTGTATGTTTTTTTTTAATGTGAGAAGTGAGAGCTCTGTTAGATGAGTAAGGAGGAAAAATTGATTTAGAAGGGAAGGTCCCATGAAGCTTGGAAGAGGGATCTATATGGGCTGAAGTTAAGAATCATGGAGATGAGTAGGCTGGACTATGAGCTTTCCAGTGTAGGCTAACTGTGTTTTGTAATGAGAGATAACTTAAATTCAGAGGGATTGCACTGTGATGTGTGTTTGGAGGACTCTCAGAGTTGTGTAGAAAGGTCTATATTAGGTGGGCAGAGGGATCTATGAGGGGTGTAGGAGAACTGTCTGACATAGTAGAAATGCTATCTCAGTTATGTAGGGAGGGAGTTCTACAATGAATAGTGAGATCTCTGATATGAGTAGCAAGAATAAACTCAGTTGTGGTGAGAGAAATATTTGAGGATAGATGAGAAAAACTGCGAGGTGTTTTGGTAGGATGCTCATAAGAGTATCATGGGGGTTATTTTATGCTTGTAGTTTTGGCCCTTGGAGGTAGATATGGAAGGCTTTTTGGCTAATTTTGAGGGCTACCAGAGATGTGTAGGTAGGGTTTTTAAATGAATGTTGATAGGGCATTCTGAGGTTTGTACAGGAGCCTTTCTGAGATTTGTAGGGAGAACAGTTGAATGAGGTGCATAAGGTCAGTGCTCATTGGTAAGAAGTAAGAGTTAACAGAGGTATGTATTTGTGGATGTCTATTGTGAGTAAGGAGAGATCTCTGAGATAAATGAGGACAAACTGAAGTTTGAAAGGACGGCTCTGTGAGGTGTGTAACAGGGCCCTCTGAATAGTGAAATTATGGCATTCTGAAGTGTGTGGAGGCATGTTTGTGGTGTGCAGAAATGGTTCTGAAGTCCCAACATTGATACAATGATTGATAAATAATGTGTGTAGAAAATGTGTCTAAGGTGTGTATGGATGTCCCTCAGAATTCTATAGAAAGGGCACTTGATATGAGTAGGTAGGGATCTGAGCTGTGTGGGCAGATTGCTATGTATGTAGGAAGTGTTCACTGAAGTGTGAAGGGAAAGTTCTCTAGATTTGTAGTGCAGATGATTTGAGGTGTGTAGGGAGGCCTCCATTAAGTGTTCAGGAGAAATCTATGAGGGGTGTAGAAGGGATTTTGTCTGCATAGGAGTGCACTCTGTTGTGTAGTTGGGGCCATCAGAAATGAATAATGAAATATTTCTGATATGACTAGGTAGAACAAAATGAGATGTAATTGAAGTATTCTTTGAGTATAATAGGGGGAATCCCTACATTGTTCAGGAAGGCCATTCAACAGTTCATCCAGAGTCTTCTCTGAGGTGTATCCATGCCAACACTCAGAGGAGAGTATAGAGGGCATGTTGGTGAGTAGTAAGTTGTATCCGAGTTGTAGTAGTAGGATGTGTTGTTTTTAGCGTGGCAATTCTGAGGTATGAGTTAATATCTCACTGGAATTTATAGGAAGTACTCTCTGGGGTATATAGGAAAGACTTCCTGGGTTGTTTAAGTGTTGCTCAATAAAGTGTGGAGGCAATGTCCCTATGGGGTATATGAATGGGAATTTGAGGTGTGTAGAAAAAGCTCTTGGTATTAGTAGGGAGTCATTATTAAGATGTGTAGCAAGTGAGTTTGAGGTGTGAAGGAAATATTTTCTGAGGTGTTAAGTGGGTTCTAATTTTTATTTAGGTTGAGCACTCTGACATGTAGGGAGGGACCTCTGAAGAGTGTAGGAGGACTTTATGAGGTTTGTAGGAAGGCTTATTGATGAGAGCATAAGTGTTCACTCCAGTGAATAAAAGGGCTATTTGCAGTGAATAGGAAAGGTGTCTGTGGTGAGTCAAAAGTTTTCTCTGAGGTTTGTATTGCAGGCTCTCTGAGGTGAGTAGAAAGGCTCTCTAAGGTGTTTAGAGAAGACTTGTGAAGAACTATAGTTACTTGGGTTTGTGAAGTACTAGTTTGTACTCACTCAAATATGTAGTTATGTCTGAGTTGTGGAGGGAATGATGTAAGATGGTGATCTTTTAAAGGATAGTATCACAGCTTGATCAACATCAAATTCAATGAGTCACAAATGTGAGACACAAATATAAACACACACAGACAAAATCTTCTGAGGTTCTGGTGCTATCTAATTGGGAATCTGAGTGGAAGACCAAATTCTACTCACTTCCAATGACCTGTCCTTTTTCACCTCTGGATTTCTCAAGAAATATTGCTAGAATTGTTGGTCCCAACATTGATACAGTGCTTCCAATCTTGGGAAAATCCCCTACTAGGGACTCTCCTGAGAAATAAGCATCCAAAGATGAATAGAGAAGAAGACCTCATGACTCTGGTCTTGCCGTCTCAACACAAGTGAGCAGAATGAGAGTTTATATGGAATGTGGGTGCCTAGCTACGAGGGTTCCAAGTTCTGTGTGTTCTACTGTCAAGGAAGTGAGGTCACTTCCTTGGAGACTCTATACCTAAAGCTCTTTCTCAAACTAGATGGTTCTAATGGCCCACTAAGGTGCAGGTTCTTCCCATCTTCCCTTGAAATATACAAAACTGGACAAGGTTACACCAACACACCCTGGATCTGGTCCCCAAACTCTCCCAGGAGTAGCCAACTCAACTGGTTTGGAGAGACAGTTTGGATCAGACCCATTTTCTCTTTCTCGCCATGTGGGTGGTCCTGAAGATGTTGTTATGCCTAACAAGGCCTGAATACTTTTTCCATTTATTCCCCTTGGATTATTTTAGTGTATGCTTTTGAAGTTGTCATCAGGTGTATTAGGCCATTTGTATATGTATTCCTTGGGAACCCTAATGTTTGAGTCATGTTTCTGTAATGTACTAAAATACAGAAAACACAACACAAAAAGGAGAATGATAAGGGATGACATACAATTCTACCATGATGTAAGTCCAACAGTGAAGGAGTGTAAATTAACTTCTACCTTTTCCTTGTTTCCACACTGCCCCACTGGAAGTTTTTCATGACTGACTTTCAGAGATAGAATCCCTGAAAGATAGTCCTTCCAATTCTTTCTGTGCAATTTAGAATTGTTTCTTCTCATTGTATGATTTGGGTATACTAAAAGAAACACTGCCACAAGAATTCTATTGTACAAAACCTGTAGCTTCCCCCACTAAGTGAAATCACATCAGCATCTGGTTTCAAAGAAAAATAAATCAGCATGAGCCATGATATTTCACTTCCAAGATGTAGTCATCAGAAGTCTCATTTGTTTGTCTCCATAGTCCCATAGCAGTGGCACTGCTATAATTCCAGAGATTTTTTGGAAAAGTTTGTGTGACAGCAGGCAAAGTTCTTGGGACCCAATTAAATAACAAGGAGCAGGCATTTCTGTTTCCATTTCTAAATGCCTCATATAAATGGAAATATTTGGGTTACAAAATTCATGAATGTAATTTTTATTAAGAATGAATTGATGGTGTAAAATTGCCAAAAGTTTGTGCATTACCATGGTCATAACCATGGGAGTTTAATTCTTGTTCTCTATTTCTTTAGGGAACATCTGCATTGCTTCTTTCAACATCACAGAAGGTCACTTCTTTGTGTGTGTGTTGGTGAAGACAGTTTCTTTCTATTCTTCTAACTAAAATTTGGAAAGAAAGTTCCAATAGAAGAACAAAGAATCAACTCAAAAAGCAATATTTATTCAACAGGTAAGGTTACTGAAGCAGAGAGAAGGACTGACAATTCAGCTTTGAAAAATGGAAAGGGACTAGGTAACCACTCTCTTCAGGGGATAGTCATTAATCTAATGCAGGTTCACTGAGTGCTCTGTGCACACTTTTGAATGAACACCAGAAACTGATCTACTTTTCTTCTATTAAGAAACATCAAAAATTAACAAACCTTTTCAAAGGCTTAAAACCATCTTGCTTGTGCACACAGAACTAATTGGCTTCTCACTACCTTACCACAAATGTGAGAGACTGATGATAGAACACTGGCTTAGAAAGACTTGAATATCTATATTCATATGTGCAATCGCCTCCTGTAGGAGGGCTCCCAGTATAGGGCATTGCTGAATGCTTCTGTGTTCCTTGAAATTTACTGGGGAACACAAATGGGGAGGATCGTTAAAAGGAAGATCTTCAACTCTGAATGGTGCTGAGTTTGGTAACCCTGAGGCAACAGTGTATTTCAAAAAAGGAAATAGTCCTGTTCTTTAAGCTTGTAAAAATCAAAGTAAGGGAAAATTCTCCCTTCTTATCTCCTGCCCCTGTAGGTATTCATCTTATGACATTATGGTATTATGTGATTACATTCCCTATCCACTAAGTTTCTTCAGGAAGGAGAAAGAGCCTTGTATGAGCCTTGGTATGCCTCATAGGACCATGAAATGAGCAGAAGTTCAGTCACTTTCCAAGTCACTGTAAAAAGGCTTTAAGCTAACGAGGTCAGCTAGTGATAACTTCTCTTCATTGATCATTTTGGAAAATGCCTAAAAATTGATTTGCTGGGATCTTTGCTTAATTCTCCAAAACACAAGGAAAAAGAAAGTACAGAAAAGGGGTAATGGATCCTAGGTTCCAGAAGAAATTTATTCCACTGGAAATGGATTCACTATCTTAACAAGAAGTCCCATGAACAAGTATATCAATAAAGTCTACCTGAGTGTTAGTCCCTTGCCTGTAATATATCTTTGTACCAATATCCTCAACAGGGTTGTGTCCCCAGTTGTCCCAGTGCTGACTTTTACACTCTGAAGAACAGCATCTCCAGATATAAATACTGAGGCACCAAGCTCTGAGGACTGTACTATTCCCCTTCTAAGAAGAGCATCCAAGACAAAGGTGTAGTGTACCCAACTCTCAATAGAAGAATCACAAGAACATACATTCTTTTAAAATTATGATTTTTCTGACTACTTGGCCAACATAGACAAAATAATACATTTTAAAGTGATATATTATGACCATACCTTCCATACTGAAATCCAAATTAGGCCAACATGGAAGCCCAGAACAATCACTGTCAGTGTGAGATTGAGACACCCTGGAAACACAGCCCACAGACTTTGCCCTCTGGTCTTGTGTTAGGAAGGAGCAACAAGGCAGTGCAAGTTACATATGTACTTCCTCATGTCCTCACATCTGCACCTGTGAACTTAGGGTATGGTAATCCTGACAAAGAGATCGTGGAACATAGGTGCCACCTGGTTGGTCTCAGGTGCAAGACTGCAACTCAGATCTGAAGGGTAAATGCCAGCTGGCATGGAATGCTGTGTATGACTAAGGGATGTTTCATTGCAGTTTTATTATTGGTGCCAGTTTCCTCCAAGAGAAGTGGGACAAAGACCATGCTTTTTTATGTGGCTTGATCAGCTGCATTCTGAACTATTTCAATTACTGGGCTTGGTTTGTTTCTAATAGATCCTGTTGAGAACTTACATCATGGTTCCCGTTAGTGCTCTGTCTTACCTCTTTGCTCAATACCAGTGAAGCTCACAAAGAGCAGCCCCAGTCTTGAGGATTCTATAATAGTATGGATTCTATAATAGAACTAGTGTCCACAGGACAACTATTATATCACTTTTGAATGATGTAATATTGGTATTACTT
>JAHUXG010009844.1:0-66920 GCA_020740815.1 Sciurus niger
CCTTGGCTTTTCTCACGTCTGGTGCTAAGTTTTGGATGTGATTTGAGTTGTACCCCAACAGATCACATGCCGGAAGCTTGGTTCTCAGTGTGGCAGTGTTGGCAGGTGGTGTGGCCTCGTGGGCAGCCATTATGTCACTGCAGGGCAGTGAAGAAGTGGGGGAACCATCTGAGATGGAGCCAGATGGGGGAGTCCTCTACACAAGCAAGTTTTATGGGGGAGATGGTCTCCCCGCAAGAAAGACTGAGGGATGAAAAGAGAAGGAGGCTGAGGACAAACCCACCTGTCAAGGGGAAGGCAGGAGAGGAAGTCAGGAAAGCCCCGAGAAGGAGACTCCATAGAGACCCAGAGAGGACACCAGGTCGTTCATCGATTTGCAGTCTCTGCGTTTGGGTCTGCAGTGTCCACCAAAAGTGTGTTAGGGGCTTGGTCACCAGCTTGGTGCTATTAGGAGGTGGTGGTAACTTTGAGAAGTGGGTCCTAGCAGGAGTCTCGGGTCACTGGGCGTGTGCCCGCTAAGGGGAAGGCAGGAACCTTCCCCAGAAGGGAACCCAGTCTCTTCCTCTCTCTCTCTTTCACACCTGGCCTTGAGGTGAGGTGTGAAGCGAGGGGAGGCCTTGGCCTCCCCTACCACACACTCTGGCCACAGCGTTCTGTGCCACTACACGCCCAAGGCAACAGGCCGAATCCATCACAGACGGAACCCTCTGCTTATTTTTTTGTGAGCCAAAATAAATCTTTCCTTTGCTAAGTCAGTTTACCTGAGGTATTTGTTATAAGAATGGAAAGTTAACAATGAATTTATCCTTTTCACCAGAGTAAAGTTGACCAGGAGATCAGGCCCAGATCTAAATCAAGAGATTTAGACTCACACCAAGTTTATAGTCCTGCACCTCCACAGGTAGGGGATGAGAAGAGAGTTCCTAGTCTGTGCCAGTGTTGACCACAGCACGTGCACCTTCTTGAACAAACTCTAAATTAGTCCCAACCAGCATCCCTGCCAAGGCACTGTGGAGTAACTGACTTGGTGGGTAGGAGCAGGAGACAGGTAATGTCAATACTAATGCTCAAAACTGGCTCCATGATTTACTCCTTCACCACTGGATCCTGACACTAGATAAATTTTTTTTAATCTAAGAAATTTTTTTTTTTTTACCTTTTTTAATTTTCTTTTTACAGACTGCATTTTCATTCATTATACACAAATGGGGTACAACTTTTCATTTCTCTGGTTGTACACAATGTGGATTCACACAATTCATGTAACCATACATGTACATAGGGTAGCAATGTCTGTCTCAGCCCACTATCTTTCCTTTCCCCATCCTGTCCCGCCCCATTTCCCTCTACACAATCCAAAGTTCCTCCATTCTTCTCCCCCCCGCATTATGTATCATCATCCACTTATCAGAGAAAACATTTGGCCTTTGGTTTTTGGGCTTGGCTTATTTCCGTTAGCATGATATTCTCCAACTCCATCCATTTACCAGCAAATGCCATAATTTTATTCTTCTTTATGATTGAATAATATTCCATTGTGTTTATATACCACAATTTCTTTATCTGTTCTTCAATTTAAGGACATGTAGGTTGATTCCACAATCTAGCTATTGTGAATTAAGCTGCTATGAACATTGATATGGCTGCATCACTGTAGTATGCCAATTTTTAAGTTCTTTGGGTATAAACTGAGGACTGGGATAGCTGGGTCAAATGGTGGTCCCATTCCAAGTTTTCTGTGGAATCTCCATACTGCTTTCCAGAGTGGCTACACCAATTTGCAACTCCACCAGCAATGTATGAGTGTACCTTTTCCCAACATCCATGCCAACACTTATTATTGCTTGTGTTCTTGATAGTAGCCATTCTAATTGGAGTTAGATGAAATCTTAGGGTGGTTTTAATTTGCATTTCTCTAATTACTAGGAATGATGAGGACTTTTTCATATATTTATTGATCACCTGTATATCTTCTGTGAAGTGTCTGCCCAGTTCCTTAACCCATTTATTGATTGGGTTCTTTGTATTTTTGGTGTAAAGTTTTTTAAGTTCTTTATAAACTTTGGAGATGAGTGCTCTGTTTGAAGTGTGTGTGGAAAAGATTTTCTCCCACTCTGTAGGCTCTCTTTTCACATTATTGATTGTTTCCTGTGCTGAGAAAAAGCTATTTAGTTTGAATCTATCCCAATTATTGATTCTTGCTTTTATTTCTTGCGCTATGGGGGTCTTGTTAAGGAAGTCTGGTCCTAAGCCAATGTGTTGGAGATCTGGGCCTACTTTTTCTTCTATTTGGTGAAGAGTCTCGGGACTAATTCCTAGATCCTTGATCCCTTTTGAGTTGATTTTTGTGCAGGGTGAGAGATAGGGGTTTAGTTTCATTCTGTTGCATATGGATTTCCAGTTTTCCCAGCACCATTTGTTGAAGAGGTTATCTTTTCTCCATTGTATGTTTTTGGCACCTTTGTCTAGTATGAGATAACTGTACTCATGTGGGTATGTCCCCCTGTCTTCTATCATGTATTATTGATCTACCTGTCTATTTTGGTGCCAACACCATGCCATTTTTGTTACTGTTGCTCTACAGTAGAGTTTAAGGTCTGGTATTGTGATACCTCCTGCATCACTGTTCCTGCCCAGGATTGCTTTGGCTATTCTGGTCTTTTGTTCTTCCAGATGAACCTCATGATTGCTTTCTCTATTTCTATGAGGAATATCATTGGGATTTTAAATGGAATTGCATTAAATCTGTAAAACACTTTGGAAGTATGGCCATTTTGATAATATTAATTCTGCCTCTCCAAGAACACAGGAAATCTTTCTAATTTCTAAGGTTTCCTTCAAATTATTTCTTTAGTATTCTGTAGTTTTCATTGTAGAGAACTTTCACCTCTTTTGTTAAATTGATTCCCAAGTATTTGTTTTTTGAGGCTGTTGGAAATGAAGTAGTTTTCCTAATTTCTCTTTCAGAGGATTCATCACTTATGAATAGAAATGCATTAGATTTATGTGTGTTGATTTTATATCCTGTTATTTTGCTGAATTAATTTATTAGTTCTAGAAGTTTTCTGGTGGAGTTTTCTGGATCCTCTAAATATAGAATCATATCATCAGCAAATAGTGACAGCTTTAGTTCTTCTTTTCCTATTCATATCCCTTTAATTTCTTTGGTCTGTCTATTTGCTCTGGCTAGAATTTCAAGCACAACATTGACTAGAAGTTGTGAAAGAGGGCTCCCTGCGTTGTTCCAGTTTTTAGAGGGAATGTTTTCAGTTTTTCTCTATTAAGAATGATGTTGGCCGTGGGCTTAGCATAAATAGCCTTTACAATGTTGAGGTATGTTCCTACTATCCCTATTTTTTCTAGTGTTTTAAGCATGAAGGGGTGATAGATTTAAACGCTTTCTCTGCATCTATTGAAATAATCATATGATTCTTAACCTTAAGACTATTGATGTAATGAATTACATTTATTGATTTCCGGATGTTGAACCAACCTTGTGTCCCTGGGATGAATGCCACTTGATCATGGTGCCCTATCTTCTTAATATGTTTTTGTATGCAATTTGCCAGGATTTTGTTAAGGATTTTTGCATCTATATTCATCAGAGATATTGGTCTAAAATTTTCTTTCCTTCAAATTATGTCTTCAAATTGATGTGTCTTTGTCTGGTTTTGGTATCAAGGTGATACTAGCTTCATAGAATGAGTTTGGAAGGGTTCTCTCCTTTTCTATTTCGTGGAATACTTTGAGGAATATTGGTATTAGCTCTTCTTTGAAGGTCTTATAGAACTCAGTTAAGAATCTGTCTGTTCCTGAGCTTTTCTTGGTTGGTAAGCTTTTGATGGCATCTTCTATTTCATTGCTTGAAATTGATCTGTTTATATTATGTATGTCCTCCTGGTTCAGTTTGGGAGGATCACATGTCTCTAGAAATTTGTTGATGTCTTCAAGATTTTCTATTTTGTTGGAGTATAGATTAGTAGCTTCTAATTATGTTATGCATTTCAATGGTGTCTGTTGTGATCTTTCCTTTTTCATCAGGAATTTTAGTAATTTGAGTTTTCTCTGTCCTTTTTGTTAGTGTGGCTAAGCACTTATCCATTTTGTTTACTTTTTCAAAGAACCAACTTTTTGTTTTGTCAACTTTTTGAATTGTTTCTTTTGTTTCAATTTCATTGATTTCAGCTCTGATTTTAATTATTTCCTGTCTTCTACTACTTTTGGTGTTGTTCTGTTCTTTTTCTAGGGCTTTGAGATGTAGTGTTAGGTCATTTAGTTGTTGACTTTTTATTCTTTTCTTGAATGCGCTCCATGCAATGAATTTTCCTCTTAGTACTGCTTTCATAGTGTCCCAGAGATTTTGATATGTTGTATTGTCATTCTCATTTACCTTTAAGAATTTTTTTATCTCCTCCCTGATGTTTTCTGTTATCCATGCTTCATTCATTAGCATATTATTTAATCTCCAGGTGTTGCAGTAGTTTCTGCTTTTTTTATTTTATCATTGATTTCTAATTTCATTCCATTATGAGTTCATAGAACACAAGGCAGTATTCTCTATTTTTTTGCATTTACTAAGGGCTGCTTTGTGGCATAACATATGGTCTATTTTAGAGAAGGTTCATGTGCTGCTGAGAAGAAAGTGAATTCGCTCATTGATGGAATATTCTATATATGTCTGTTAAGTCTAAGTTATTGATTGTGTTATTGAGTTCTGTGGTTTCTTTGTTTAGTTTTTGTTTTGAAGATCTATCCAGTGGTGACAGCAGTGTGTTAAAGTCATCCAGAATCATTGTGTTGTGGTCTATTTGATTCCTGGAATTGAGAAGGTTTTGTTTGATGTACATGGATGCACTGTTGTTTGGGGCATAAATATTATGATCATTATGTCTTCCTGATTTATGGTTCCCTTAAGCAGTATGAAATGTCCTTCTTTATCCCTTCTGACTAACTTTGGCTTGAAGTCCACTTTATCTGATATAAGGATGGAAACCCCCGCTTTTTTACTGAGTCCAGGTGCGTGGTATGTTTTTTCCCATCCTTTCACCTTTAGGCTGTGGATGTCTTATTCTATGAGGTGAGTTTCTTGAAGGCAGCATATTGTTGGGTCTTTCTTTTTAATCCATTCTGCCAGTATATATCTTTTGATTGATGAGTTTAGGCTATTAACATTTGGGTTATTATTGAGATATGATTTGTATTTCCCATCATTTTGGCTTAGTTTTGGTTTTTAACTTCACTTGGTTTCTCCTTCAATTGGCTTTTCCTTTGCTGACTTAAATTGTTGTTTTTCATTCCCTCCTCATGGAATACTTTGTGGAGAATATTCTGTAGCACAGGCTTTTTGTTTGTGAATTCTTTTAACTTTTGTTTATTGTGGAAGGATTTTATTTCATCTTCAAATCTGAAGGTTAGTTTGCTGGATATAAGATTCTCTGTTGGCAACCATGTTATTTTAGAGCTTAAAATATGTCATTCCAGGCCCTTCTAGATTTTAGTGTCTGGGTTGAGAAATTTGCTGATATCCATATTGGTTTCCCCATATGTGTGTTCTGATGCTTTTCTCTAAAAACCTTTAAAATTCTATCTTTATTTTGGATATTAGGCAGTTCCACTATAATGTGCCTTGGTGTGAATCTGTTGTAATTTTGTACATTTGGTGTTCTGTAAGCCTCCTGTAGTTGATTTTCCATTTCATTCTCCAGGTCTGAGAAATTTTCTTATATTATTTCATTGTACAGGTTGTTCATTCCTTTGGTTTGTATCTCTGTGCCTTCCTCAATCTTGGTACTTCTTAAATTTGGTCTTTTCATGATATCCCATAGTTCTTGGAGTTTCCATTCATGATTTCTTACCATCTTCTCTGTTTGGTCAACTTTATTTTCAAGATTAAATATTTTGTCTTTATTATCTGAGGTTCTGTCTTCCAAGTGATCTAGTCTGTTGGTGATGGTTTCCATAGAATTTTTTTTTTTTTTTGGTTTATTGTTTCCTTCATTTCAAGGATTTCTATTTGTTTTTTTTTTTTTTGTTTTTTTTTTTTGGTTTTTTCCAGAATCTCTATCTCTTTGTTGAAATGATCTTTTGCTTTCTGCAGTTGCTCTTTCAACTGTTTATTAGAGAGATCATTCATTATCTGCATTTGCTCTCTTATCTCATCCTTTGCTTTGGGAATCATTTTAATTAAGTATGTTCTAAAGTCCCTTTCTGACATTTCTTCTACCAGCTGTCATTGGATTCTATTAATATAGAATATTGGTTTGTTTGGAACACTTTCTTCCCTTGTTTTTTCATGTTGTTCATGTATCTTCCCCTCTAGCAATACAGATTTGGGGTATTGCAGTTTCCCCCCTATAGGCTTATAGTGACCCTGCATGTTTCCAAAACCTCTTCTTTAAGGGGGATATCAATATTAGCAGCACCTGGTATGGACAATATGCAGTCCTAAACCAAATAGCCCCTCTGAAGATGTTAACAGTATTGTCATAATAAACAGAGAGGATGAGTTCAATTATTATCTACAGTATAACCAATGGACTTGCAATGAAGTCCACAGTTTCTAATGGTGGACAAAGAGGATGGGTAGGGGTGCAGGATGTAACAGTTAATTGGATAAGGAAAGAGTATATAGAAGTACTAGACTGTAGGAAGAGTGAAAGCAGAATCAAAAGAAGTTGGTTGTTAGCATGAGAAAAGAGAGAGTCTCTGAGGAAACAGGTAAACAAAAGGAAAATAGAACAAGAAAAATAAAGACATAAAAACTTAAAATTTTTCAAAAAGGAGAAAAAAGAAAAAAAATCTTCACTATAACAGTCACATACTATTCAAACTTCCCAGTCTTCAGTAGCCTGATGTGTGAGAGGTACCTGAAAATGAGCTTCCTGTCTCCAGCAGGCATCTCAGAATAGGATTTGCCCCACCTAAAAATGAGAGATATGGTTTCCAGGATAATCCAAGAAGGCCGCACTGGCTTCCAAATGTGTTGGCAAATAGGGAGCTGCAGCACAGGGCATGGGCGCCGAGTCCATGTGGGGTGCAGCCAGTGAGGCCAGGAGTCCTGGAGGCGGGTGTGGTCAGTCAGGCTGGGAGACTGGCAGGTCCTGGTTGTGTCCCAAAATGGTAGCAGCCACGTGTAAGCAAACATGCGGGTACTGTGCAATGGAATTCCAGGCGCAGCAGGCAATCAGCTGGTGGGTGGTCTACGGGTGGTCCACAGGCTATGGACAGATGATCAGCAAGTGGACCTCGGGTGGTGGGTGATGGGTAGATGAAAAGCAGGCAATGGGCAGGTAAGAGGCAGGCAAACAAGCAAATGGCAGATGATAGGCAGCAGTCAGTGAGCAGATCTGCACTCAAGAAGTAGGTGATATGCTGGCAGATGGTGGTGATCAAGGTGGACAAATGGGGTAAACAGCAGGGGATTGATAAGCAGCAAAGACTGCCTCACAGAGAAACAGATTTCTTCTGCTTGAAACCCGAGTTATGGAGTGACAAGAAATGCAGCCTCCCCTCGCCCGCCATCTTGGATTCCCCCTAATCTAAACAAATTTTTAATGGACTAATATTTTCAAATAAATGAATAAAACTTTCTTTTACCAAAGTCAAAATATACACAGCCTTCTCTCCATTCACCATTTTCATTTGGGAATGTTCGTTTTTCCACTAGCTCCTCCCCTACCTCATTATGCATAAGACACTATCAGAGTAGAGCTTCTCCATCAGGCACAAACGGGATTATTGGTGGTGTGTGGAAAGCTGGCATGTGCATGGTTAGCACTTAAAAAAATGAAAAATTGAGCCAGCTGGCTAAAATGGCCACAGCTTCCAAACTAGGAAGCAAAATGTTTACACACATATGTCAGCAATCCCCCAACTCTCTTTCAATGGCTTGTGCTCAAACCCTTATTAAAGTCTTCCCCTCAGTAATTCCTTCCCAATCAAAAGGTAAATGCTGCTAATTGGAGGCCTTTTTCTTCTGAATTAAGCCATCAAGTTGGATGTGCAGTGCCAGCCACATACATAACCTTAAACTCCCTCGTACACATATCTAAAAGTAAAAGATAAGTGGGTGAAATTAACATAATGATATATTATTTAACTCAATATTTATCAAGAGCATTATCATTGCAAAACGTACTCAATGAAGATCAATGATGTAAAACATTGGTATATTTCACATTATTACTCATCACTTTACATCTCCAAAATCCCATGTCTAGTCTACATTTACTGAATGTAGCAATTCAGACCAGGTTCATTTCAGATGGTCAATAGCTCCCATGGATAGTAGCTGCCATATTGGACAGAGCAGGTGTTTGAAATCACAAGACACCAGGGAGCTTCCCCTCCCCTTCTCTAGTGACTGTCACGGGATTCACTCCACCAAAATTACTCATTTTTTCCAAATAACCTTACCCTTCAACCCATCCAAGGAGAGACTTGCAGGCCCAAGTGAATTTTTTGTTTTGTATGAATCAAGCAGCTATTAGAGTTTGGCTGTTGAAGTAGAACCAGCCAGCTCATAATCTGTCTCGCCTCACTGGGCGTTTCAACAGCATTATCCAAGTCAGTATAAGTCCCATTAAAAACACGCAAGCAATACCTCTCCTGGTCCAGCTGAAAATGTGTTTGAAGAACATTTCTTGTGACTCAGGGAAAGTGTGTAAGTCGGAATATTAGAACTGAGGTCAGGAGCACCTAGATCTCTGACTTTATGATACAAGCCATAAGTCTGAAGAGCTGGATAGAGACACGAGTCTTTAAGGACACATCATTCACGAATGTTGAGTTCCACAGGCAAGGCAGAATTGAGAGAAGAGCATAGATTTCCATTTTTCCTTTTAAAAGAGAAGATGTAATGACTTCAGTGTCTATGCTTATGCTAAGAATTCAATCAAGTAACTTTAAGAAAACCAAATAAACTTTTGCTGAAGATTCAAAAGACAAGAGTGAATCAGTGGGAAGCTAAGGACAACACACAGAGCATCAACGGGCCCCAGGGGAGGAACGCAGAAGCAGAAGACATGTAATTTTAAAAGGACCCTATCCCAAGTGCATGAAACCCAAACCGCACTGCAGCGGACACGCCACAGGGGCAGGGATGCTCCAGGCCATTTTCAGTCTAAGGATATTAATGAGTCAGCCCCAAGAGGCACAGAGAACCAAACGGGCGTCATGGTTGCCCGGAGGACCTCCTGTCTACATGGTCCATGCCAGTTATCTAGGAGCAGAGACTTGAAGATTCACAACCTCACTGTTAAAAAAAAAAAAAAAAAAGAGCATGACATGAACATTCAACAAATACAGCCCTAGAAAGCCCCGGAGCCACCAAAATCCATCTTGTCCCCAGGCTTCCAGGAGAGCACAGTTGGCCCCAGGAGGAAGCCCCTCCGACTGAAGCCGCTTTTCCTGCTTTCTACCGAGGGCACGTGCCATAACAAGCACCTCTCAGCCACATAGCCTCCCGGGCTCACTCTCCGTCAGCTTAAAAAGTAGACTTTGCAAACCCAGACGAGGACACTGCAGGGCTACAGAGGTCAGCATGCAGGGCTATACAGGTCACCATGCGGGGCTACACAGGTCACCAGGCAGGAACTTCTTTCTCTGCAGAAGCAGTCCTGAGCCATGGTATGTGGTTTGCTGGACAGAGATCCAGCTGGGAACCTTCGGGGCACACTCAGACCCTGTCCCCAGAATTCCTGTCCCCAGAAGCTGCTCAGGCTTTATCCTCGATAGACTACAAATGGACAGGAGGGAATGAAGACCCCTCTCCACATCCCTTTCTCTTCCAGGGCAGAAGGCTGCCTTCGAAATCAAGTGTCATCAGAGATGCCTAGCAATGTTGTAAGGCAAGGGTTGGCCAGGAGCAACGTTTCTTTCTTTCATCAAGAAGATCCTGGGGGAAAGGAAAGGATGCCCGGCAAAGAGCTGCAGAGAATGCATCCTCGCCACATCTCCACTCTGCTTTACTAACGCACTTAATTTTGCAAAAGAAACACCTCTTGCAAAAGGGTCTCCAGGAGAGGAAACGCAAATATTTTCAGTGCCTGCTGAAAATCCACGAAGTATTTCAGATTAAAGCAGGAACGACTCAGGAGGAAATAAATGATGGACGCAAATTCTAGCCCTAAATGAGACTTCCTCCTCTGGCAAAGGTACCCGGACAGAGGAAAAGGAAAGGGACCTTCTCCTCCCGGATGCTCAGGGAGTTCGGCCATGAAAGAACAAGACGTGCTTTCTAAGGAAACTCTGCAGCTCCCCCAGGACACGTGAACCCAACAGGAGAAGAACGCCAAGCTACAGAAAGAAAGTCCAACCTCACAAAAGAAAAGTCATCAAGTCCCCAAAGTCATTTGCTAGGAAACTAATCACAGAAGAGCAGTGTCATCCCGTCACCTGAAACAGCCCCTTGTGGGAACTTGTATCTAGTTTGCATTAGAATATTTTTAAAGATGGTGCCTCCAGTCGGACGACCGTGAAATGCTAGTCGGTCGAAGTTCACAGGCATTCATCACCATCACTGGTTATTAATGGCTTGCCAGATGTTCCAGCCTGGCCTCGGGCACAGTTGCTGGTGCTGCAGACTGCAGAGGTGAAAAGAACATCGACAGGGCCGGGCACAGGCCTCTCCAGGCTGATGGGCTGAGCCCCACGTCTCCCAATGGGGACAGTGGCCCCGGCAGGAATCCCAGCATGCTCTGTCTCCCAGCCATCTGCGCGCACAGTCCTGGTCCTCAGGGTTAGGCTGATGGAGAAGCGTGAACTTTGGCAGATGAAGGACTTCTAGATTCTTCCCATCCAAGGCAACCATTCTTTTTTTTTAATTTTTAAAAAAATTTTTCTAATTGGTTAGACAAACAGTAGAATACATTTATGCATTTTGATAAATCATACAGAGATGGAGTGTAATCTCTCATTTTCTGATTGCACATGTTGCAGGATCACATCAGTCACGCAGTCATACATGCACGTGAGGCAATAATGTCTGTTTCACTCTGCTCTCCTTCCTACCCCCAGTCTGCCCCTCCCTTCGCTCCCCTCTACCTAATCTAAAGTGACTCTGTTCTTCCATAGCGCCACCCCCTTGCTGTGAATGAGTGTCCGCATATCAGAGATAACATTCAGCCTTTGGTTTTGGGGATTTGGCTTATTTCCTTTAGCATGATATTCTTCAACGTCAATGTTTACAGCAGCTCAACTCACAATAACTAAACCATGGAATCAACCTAGGTGTCCTTAAACAGATGAATGGATAAAGAAAATGTGGTATGTACATGTATATGATGGACTATTACTCAGCTTTAAAGAAGAATAAAATTAAGGCATTTGCTAGTAAATGGAAGGCAGCCATTCTTTTTTGATTATTATTATCACACTTAAATTATAGAAAGCAATGAACCGTTTCTCTTTTTTCCATACACGCCCTTATTTTTTTTAAAGAATTATTTTTTTATTCTAATTTGTACATGACAGAATACATTTATACATTTTGATAGATCACACATAAATGGAGTGCAATCTCTCACTTTCCTGATTATACATATTGCAGGATCAACCATTCTTTAGGTGACATTCACACATCATTCCTGGCTGCCCACCTCAGTGGCATTGATGCTGCACAGCCACCACCTCTGTCAAGTTCTGAAACACTCTCACGACCCCAGAAGGGGCCCCAGGTCCCTGAAGCAGTCACTCCCTAATTCAAAACAACTTTCAGGCCCACCCATTTAGCAGCATTGGATGTCCAACCTCCAGAACTGTGGAAGATTAACTTTTGTTCTATAAATTTTGAAAAACTTTCAAAAGAACACCTTACTAATTCTAAAAACATGTTCACCTCCACCCCCACCACAGAACTCGACTTGACTCGAGAGCACATTTCTCTGGCAGGGATGTCTTTGCATGCAGAGGACTTGGCAGGTGGTGGTCACCAGTGGAAGCTGTGAAAAATGGTAGACAGGGCACCAGGCCTACACCTACGGCGTCAGGTGCACATACACCAAGTCCTGTTTTAAGGTGACCCCTTATGCTGCACTTCACTGTAGACACCATGTAAAGCTCACCTGAGTCTAAGCTCCAGAAGAATCCAGAGAGGGGCAGGAGGAGAGAAGTCTCCCTCCTTTACTGTCCTGACCCAAGGTGCTTCCCAGAGGGCTCACCTTGTGGATGGATCCATCGCATGTTCCCCTTCCCTTCCAAAACTCGAATACGAGAGGCCCAGGGGTGTTTTAGTGGATGGAATCTTAGTCATTTGGTGCTGCTATAACAAAATGCCTGAGACTAGTAATTTATGAAGAACAGAGACTGGAGGCCGCAAGTCCAAGATCAAGGTGCTGGCAGGCGCAGTGTCGGGGGAGGGCCTGGGCACCACTTCCAAGATGGCTCCCTGTGTCCTTCAGAGAGGCTCCTCACACCGCAGAAGGAACAGAGGGCTGAAAGGGGAGGAAAGGGAGAGAAACGAGCCCCTCCATCAAGCCTTTGGTGATGGCATTATCCACCCGTGAGGTGGAGCCTCCTGACCTGAACACCTCCCAACACCGCACCTGGGGTTATTCCCAACGAGGAAATTCCGGGGACACATTTAGACCGCAGCAGCGATGGAAAGGTCACAGTGGGTACCAGTCCTCCCCGGGAGGCTTTCAGCTGTAATAATTCTGCCAGTCCCGGCACCTTAGTCAGCCTCCGCCCTCGGCCTCCACCAGTGTGGAGGATTTGGACCTCACTCACAGCAGCTGCCCCTTTGTCCTCTGCCTCCAGTTGTGGATTTCCCCAGAGAAAAGCATTGAGCCCCTGGGGTGGGGTCCAGGACTCCCGGCACCACCCTCCCTGGGAGGAATCCGCTCGCCCACCCCAGGAGCTGTGGGAGCAGGGCTGGAGGACAAGCGCCGGGCACTCAGGGTGGACAGCGGGGTCAGGGATCCGGCCAGCCTACCGGCGGCACCAGGCTCACACACGACCACCTCCTTTCCAAGCCGTAGAGAAGGCAGGAGGGGTGGAGGGGAGGGTGCCGTGCGCCTGGGCGCGCCCAGCCGGCCCGCCTGCCGTTCCCTGGGCTGATTTTGGAACCTTCCCTTCATCCTCCCCACGGGTCTGTCGTGCTGAGCCAGCCTCCCATTCCTGTCAGGACTCTGCCTCCATTTGGGTAACATGTCACTCTCGCTCTTGTGCATGGCTGGTTGACTGAGTCACGTCTCTCTTGCTGAGGGAGGGAGGGGCGGTCGGTGTGCACCCAGGACAAGAGGGACCGCGACATGGCGGCAGGCTGGCAGCTCTGGGCCGACGCAGAGGGGAATGCAACCCGAAGGCTGTCCCTGCGGGAAGGTCAAGAAGGCCAAGGGCCCATACTGGCCACCCCAGCGTCCCCAGCCTTCATCCAGGAGCCACCCAGCCAAATACGTTCCAAACCCTGGCTCCCCAGAACCAGGGCCCTGTAGGTGGAGCCGGCTGGGGGAGGAGTTCAGGGAACCGGTCCACCCTCAGCGCCTGAGGATGCTAACTTGTTCTAGAACCTCTTAGAGCAAGGCAGACTATCAGGGCTTCCTAACCCCTTCCTCTTTATTTCCCATCTCCTTTGCTCCTGGCTCCTCCCACCAACTCCCAGCAAGGCAGGATCCCCTGGCCTCCCTTCTGGGCCTGGGGCTGAGGTGAGCGCTCACCTGCTCCTGAGCACGGATTGTTAGGCATGAGGGGTTTTGAGAGCTGGGTGGCCGATGGGAACCCGCCTGGGAGTCTTCACACCACAGGAATTGGGGGATGCTCCAAATCAAGGCGTCTCCCCAAGAGCCAGTTTACCAGCACCCCACTGGCTCCTCCTAACGTGTAGTCTTCCTGGAATGAGAGGGGATCCAAGCATTGCTCGGGTCTTACTCTGTAGAACCTCAGACCCAGCCCCACTTTCTGGAATCTTCTGAGGCATCAGCAATCTCCCACGTACCCCAGCAGGAAGGGCAGAGGGATGGCGGGGCAGCACCTTGCCACCACCCGACGGGGGGAACCTCTACCCTGCTGGACCAAGCCACCCCCGCTGGTGACGCAGAAGGAAAACAAAGCCAGGAGCCACGTCCGGCCTAAGATGGTCCCTGTCTGCACTCGGGGTCTTAGGGTGTCCAGCCAGAGGATCAGACAAATGAGGAGACCTCTTAGAGACGACGGAGAAGCGTGCACGCCCCTCTCGGTGTGAGCTGAGGCCCGCCTCCGCCATCCTGAGGAGAACACAGACGCTGGTGCCGGTGCGAGCGGACGGAGCCACGCTCTCCGCCACCGGACGCTGCAGAAGCCCCGGAGAACTGACGCTGAGATTGTTTCCTTTGCTTTCTAGAGAAAATAAGAGGCAATTTAGCTGCTGGATCAAGGCCACTCAGCAACACAGCAAGCCTTCTTTTAAAAGGAAGTTTCTGATTTCACCCTTAACAAAACCGTGGAGAGCGTAGTATACACGATGGTGGCATAGCCTGTCCCCGGCCGTCCTCTGGACACTGAGATGCAGGCAGGTGAGGCCGAGGCCCAAGACCGGGTAGCGAGTGCCTGTCTGAGAGTGGGAGTCCCCAGTCCCAGACCCCCTCTGTGCATATCCCTCCAAAGAAGCCGGGCTCGGGGACACCTGTTTCTGAGAGCTCAGATTTGTAGCCAAAAGGCGTCTCTTTGAGAGACCCTGCCTTACCGGCCACAGATTTCTCCAGAACAACACAGACTCAGTGGAGTGAAAAATGTCAGCCTCCTGCCCTCTAAGCAGGTATCTCCAGGGATCCAAGCCACATCGGCCTTGTTGACATAGGAATCAGCGTAGGCACTGAGGCACATCCTGAGGACCCGGCCCTCGTGAAGAGAAGTCCTGGTCTGTTCAAAACGCAGGGTCTCGAAATGCAGAGTTAAACCCCGCAACACCCAGGGCTGGTACCGGACGTGAAGCGAGGAAAGTGGGTTTCCACTCCTGGAGGAAAGTGGGTTTCCTGATGAAATGAAGCGTGCCTCTGCGGATCAGAGTGCCAGGGTGCCAGGTGCCCTCTTTTTGCCGGTACCAGGTAGAGCCACCCAATGGGTATCCATCACGGGATCAGTGTCCCCAGATCCCTCAGTTACCTGGCCACTCTGAGCGAGTTACCCAGGACCTGGTCCTCCCTCCGACCCTGACAACAGTCCTGACCCCTGTCTCCGCCATTGAGATGAGCCAGTTTCAGCTCCTTGCCCCTCTGTCCATGGCCAGCCCCTCCCCGGTGGGCTACTGTGCCCTGCCCAGTGGCACACAGTGAGTGCCCAGTGACAGCGAGCGCTGGCTTCCTTAGCTCCACCCTTCCGACCACCATCCTGCCTCTTTCCCAGTGAGTCCAGCCCCTGCTGGCTTCTGCCTCTGATGTGCTAGGACACCCCGGGTCCGTGCTGAGGGTGACCGCACGTGGACGTGGCCTGGCTCCAGGCTGTGTGACCCCGCAGACTCGGCTTCCAGATGGCTCTGCCGATCGGGGCCGGAGAGCGTGCCCTGGGTTCACGGTTTCCAGGACAGTGTTGAGCTTCTAGAAAGGGCGATCATCATACCTGCAAGCTGCGGGCTTGTAAGTGCCCCGTGGGTGCCCCGGACGCCCTCGTAATTGCCCCCGTTTGTTGGAGGTTGCTGCTGGCGGTTCACTCCCCTCTCGCGGTAACTGTGAGGTGGCCCCTGCCACTCTCCCTTTGTCATTGAAGAAACTGAGATTCAGAGATGGACGAGGCCGGGACAAATGCGCACAGACTGCGTCGGAAGAGAGCGGTCACTCCAGGCCTGGCCCCTGGCTGCTCACAGGCCGTCTCCCCTCTGCCTGACGCCATTATTCCTCCCAAGGACCCAGCACGGCAGGCTGCCACCCTCTTGTGCAAATGAAGAACCCCGAGCTCCGGGCCCAGCCAACAGGCAGCAGGACCGGAGTCCCCAGGCCCAGCCATCTCCAGGCCCCTGGCTAGGTCATCAGGAGCAGCAGAGCCTTCGTCTCAGAAGGAAGCCACCAAGGGAAGTCCCTGAGGGAGAGGAAAGCCACGGCAGCCAGCGCTCCACAGAGCTCAGAGGAGGAGAGGACAGACGGGAAACCAGGGGCTCGCTGGGAGCAGGCGCCACTCCGACCTCCAGGCCTCCCTGGGCCTTGCCTTCTTCATGTGGGTTTGAAAAGGGAAGAGGATGAAATAATTGACTTCCATAGTTCCAGGAATGCTGCCAGCTCATGGGGGCTTTTATAAAAATTATAAGAGGTGGCCTTTCCCCTGAGCACCGAGGGCCTGTGAAAGGGCATGTGGCTTGGCAAACAAAGCACCACCATATTCCAACCTTCCAGCTCCTCTCCTCTGGGCACCCTTGTGTAGTGGGCAACATGCACAACTGAACATGGCTGTCCTGCAAGGTTCCTAATGGTTCTGTCCAAGGTTCTGAACTTTGAAATTCCTTTAAAAGAGAAATCAGAGTGCTTCATGTCTATTTCCTTTATTCAGCCCAAAGTGACCTGTCACTTCTCTCCTCTGAGCAATGAAATTGCACCTCTTACAAAGCTACCTCCTACTAGCAGCCACCACCAGCGTCTGACCTTTCGGTGGGTATTAGACATTCTAAATTTAAATTCACATTGCGGGGCCCTTGAGCTACATTTCTAATAGGATCCTTTGCCCTTTGGTAGCTGTCCCAAGTTCCCAGCGGAAGGCAGGAATGTCTTCCCTTACGCTCCTGACTTGAGACTCCCACGTCTGTCTAGAGTGCTGATTATAATAGTGTCCCCTGGTCCCAGGAGCTCCGGGTACAGAACAAGTAAAACCGGCTCTCCTTCACTTGGCACAGCAGACACGACAACAGGCATTGTTACCAGACCCTGCCGGGGAGAAACCCCAGAGAGCAACACGCGCCAGAGGGTCCGCATCAGGGCCAGGACCAGAGGAAAACCCTGAGCCTGACCTTCAGGCCGCACGAGTGACCACAGCTCTGAGCTCCTCTCCAGGCGTCCAGTCATGGCAGGGCGCCTCTCTCCACAAGCTCTTCTCCGCATCTACGTGCAGCTCAGACGTCAGAAGGTCGCCCAGAGGCCTCGGGAGCCCGTAGCTGGCTTCAAACTGCAGAACGCAACGCGGATGTGACGGTGACCGCCGCTGCCTCCCGGCGGCGCCTCCTGACTCCGGGGTAACCTCTCCCCGAAGGAGACGGGACGCACCTCACAGCGAAGCTCTCGTGGAAAACACACACGCGCGCTTGCCTTCATTTCTTTTTATGTTGGCAAAATACACACGACGTAAAATTCTGCACCTTGACATTTTTGGCAGTGTCCTTAAGGACCCTCCCGTCGTCCTGCCCGGTCACCCCTGCCCTTCTCCAGCACTTTCCCATCTTCCCGCACAGGATCGCAGTGCCAGGAAGGACCGACGCTCTGTGCCCCGCCCCAGCCACCCCGGCCACGTCTGCTCCTGGTCTCTGTGAATCCGACCACGCTGGGGACGTCCCAGGGGTGACATCAGATGGTTTTGTTACTTTATGACACTTACTTCCCTGGGCGCCTGTCCTCAAGGGCTGCGCGGGGCAGGCTGCGGTGGGATCTCCTTCTCTGGAAGGCCGAGTCCCGTCCACTGTGGCGATCTGTCGCCCGCTGGCCACTGTGGCCTGCCTGGCCATGGACAGCGTGTGAGCAGCCGTGAGCAGTCCTTCCGCCGGACCCGCTGAGCTCACCCATTTGCGTTGCTGGTGTAGATCCCGTTCAGTGAAGCTGCTGAAACGGGTTTCCTTGAAATTCACTCTCCAAGAGCCGCCAACGTGAGGCTCCTTCATGGCACAAAGCCAGAGGGAAATGTCCCCCGACTGGGCCGTTCCCCCCTGCCACGGTGCCCACACCTCTTCCTGTGCTCTGGGAACTGCTCAGCTGGCCTCTTCCACCAGACTCCTCCCTCCCTCACCTGTGCGCCTTCCTCCTGCCCTCGGCTGTCTCTTCCAGTGTAAATGCACTGGAAACGTCCCGTTCACACTCACTCACACACGCACACCTGTGCACACGAGTCCCTGTTCCCACCGCCCCCTCCAGCTGGACTCACTCACCTCCCCACTGCCTTCCAGACTGATGACTCCTTAGCCCCCGCAGCCTCGCCGGGACTCCCCTGAGCCACCTTCCAGAGCGCCCCTGGGCTTGGTGCTGGGGCTGCGAAACACATCGCCATGAACGGTCGGCACACAGCAGCAGAAATTCACCCTCTCCCAATTCAGGAGGTCAGAATCCAAACCCCGATTCCCTCCGGAAGCTCTTCAGGAGGAGCCCCTTTGCCTCTTCCAGCTGGGGGGCTCCTGACGCTCCCTGGCCTGGTGGCCCTACTCCCATCTCTGCCCGCGGCCTCCCTGCCCCCTGTGTGTCTGTCCCTTCCCGTTCCAGCTCTTATGAGGAAGTCTAACCGGCTGGAGGGCCCGCCTGATCCGGTGTGATCCACTGTGATCTCATCTTCGCACTTACCCCAGTTGCTTCTGCAAAGACCCTACTCTCTAGCGAGGTCCCCTCTGCCCTCTGAGGTTGGGGGCGGAGGACGTAGAGAGGGTGCTCTTCCACCCCTGCGCTGTGAGTCCCGACCGCCTGCGGGCTCGGCTCAGGAGCCCTGGCGGCATTGGTTTTGATTATTCAAAACAGAAATGGTTTTATGTTTCTTGCTGTTTTTTTTTTTAGATAATACGAACGTATTAAGGGAAAATTTAAATATAGAAAAATTGAAAGGGAAAGCAAAAACACCCACACAAACTTTCAACTCAGCGATGGACCAGAACTGATACTTTGGAGAACATTCTTCTATCAAAACACACACACACACACACACACACACACACACACACTGTTGTGAGAAGGAAACACATGCAAAGTACCATGTGCTCCCTACTCTGCTCTCCCCTTAACGCCCAGGTGGGGACGATTTTCCAGGTCAATTAATACCTTTGCCCTCATTCCGCCATAGGTGTGAGGGGCCTGCTCTGTGTGCCAGGTCCTTGCTCCAGGGCCTGAACTCGGGGGACTAAAACAGACGGATCCTGCCCTCGGGGAGCCTCCTTCCCACAGGGGCAGAGAGACTGTAAGAAGGAAAAAAGGTGAATGTAGCCGGGTGCAAAGGCCCACGCCTCTAATCCCAGTGGCTCAGGAGGCTGAGGCAGGAGGATCTCAAGTTCAAAGCCAATCTCCGCAACAGCCAGGTGCTGAGCCATTTAGTGAGACCCTGTCTCTAAATAAAATATTAAAAAGGGCTGGGTGTGGCTCAGAGGTTAAGTGCCCCTGGGTTGAATCCCTGGTATCAAAAAAAAAAAAAAAGTGAATATAGTAAGTCATGTCCACCAAGTTGGAGGTGGAAAGAGCTAGAGAAAGAGCAACATGGGTGAAAAGTTGGGTGATCCCTGGGGACAGTGGCTGTGGTTTTCAATATAGCCTCCCTGAGCAGGTGGTCTGCAAAGAGCAGAAGACTCAGAAGAGGGGCCAAACATTTTTAATGGCTGCATGCTACTCCATCGATGATACTTACAATGGTTTGTTGAACCGGGGCTCTGTTGATGGACATTAAGTTAATTTCCATTATTACATAAGAGGCTGCGGTACATTCCCTGCATGAGTGCAGGGACATTTGTGAAATTAATTCCCCAGAATAAATTAGTCTAGACTCTGGATTGTTAATCCAAAGTGAATTATTCTCTTTTCTAATTGTGACCCCCGCTGCCCCCTTTCCCTGCAGAAAATCTGTAGTAGCAGTGCTGTGTCCAGCAGCACGCAGGAGCTCGGAGTCCCATTTCCTCTCCAACACTCTGCATTTGGTGCTTATTTTTAGTGTTGCTGATCTTGGGTTTAAAAATGCCCTTAGCCTTGCATGGCTCTGACTCTGCCGTCTTCTCCTGCTTTTGGCTGTGGGCGCCGCCTGCCTCGGGAACTCCTAGGCCCTGCAGCGTTTTTCAATCAGTCTATGTATTGCTTTTGTACATGGGGACCATATGTGTTATGTGCTGCAGATATTTTTCCTGGTTTGTCTTCTTACTTTTTACAGACATTCAAGTTTTTCATATTGTCAAAAATATCCATCTCTTAAAATAGTTTCTGGGTTCCTATTATGGCTTTTTTTTTTTTTTTTTTAAAAAAAAAAGGTCTTCTCGACTCTTAGAATTATTTTTAAAAATACATCTTCTACTTCTGTAGTTTTATTTTTTGCATGCAAATCCTTGATCTGTTGGGCATGTATTGTGATATGAAGAATAAGGAGGGGACTCTTCGCTTTCTCCTCGGTGAGCCGCCAGCTGTCCCTAGCATGTGCTGAGTGCTGCCCACGGTGCCGTTCCTGCAGCTGCCCCTGTGACCACGCAGTGTCCTGCCAGACTCTCCTCCCGTCTCCTCACCTCTCTCGAGTCCCTGCCTCTGCTCTCCCTGGCTCCTGGCTTCCTTCGGTGGTTCTCCAGGATCCGGAGTCTCCGCCTCCTGGCTCTGTGTCCCCTCCTCTCCTCCCTGCTCACTGGGCCGTCCGCTCCCCCACCCGCCTGCCACCCCTCAGCTCACATCCATGTCCACAGTTACAACCTTCACTTGGCCCAAGCTCACTGACAACCCCCAGGCCAGTGCCTGGCCCAGGTGGCCACTCAGCTCCGGCTCCACCCTGATCTCACAAAGACGCTTCCCCCCCGACCCTTCAGCATGAACCAGCCCAAACCAGGGCTGCCCAGCCTGCCACTCCCTCCTGCTCCCGGGCTCCACGCTGTGCCTTCTCCAGCCCTGAACCCTGGCCACTCTCAGCACCTGGCACCCCTCCTCCCTGCCAGCCCAGCCCTCACCCAGGGCTCCCCAGCCTGCAGCCCAGGGGACCAAACGCCACCCGCAGGCTCTGTTCCTACTGCCCGTGAGCTAAAAGCTAAGAATAGGTTCACCTTTCTAAAGACTTGTAAAAAGTCTTAGAACAGAAGAAGGTTATACAGCAGAGATCTCTGTTGCCCCAAAAGCCTAAAATATTGACCAACTGGCCCTTCACAGAAGAAGGTCACCAGTCTTTCTATCTACTCTACGCCATTGTCCTCCAGAGGGATCTTTCAAAAACACAGGAACGCTCCTTCGCAGCACTCCCCAGTGTAAGAGCCACCTCCCCCGCCAGCACCGTGGCCTCAGGGTCCATCCGGTCCCTCCAGTGCCCCAGACGCACTGTGCTCCCCAGCACAGGATCTCTGCCATCCCCAAAGCCCTGGATGAGTTCTAGACCTTGACACGGCTTTCTCTCTTGTCAAACATCCCCACCACCCTGGTCTTGGTCTCTCAGGAAGGAAGCACGTTCCCGCCACTTCCTGAGCAAACCCATCCTGTCCTCCGCCCGACGCGTGTGCTGATACCTGTGCGCCTTTCCTTCCTCTATTTTCGCTTCATGTGTTAACTCCCTGGAACTTTCAGCCAGGGGAAATTTCTTCCTATAAATGTTCTTTTTGGACTTAATAATAGAGCTCACATGGCAAGTTACCCAACATTTTAAGTTGTTCCCGTGATTAAAGAATTTAACTTCCTTTTAACTTGGGGTGGTAGAAAAGAAAAAGAAATAAAGTAAAATAGAAGTGAGCCACATTTGGTAAACCATCTAGGGATTCTCAACAGCACAGGAACTATGGAAGTGGGAGGTATTATGCTAAATACAGGCAGCATACAGTTTATCGTTCTGGCTACTTAGGGGTACAGTTCCAGAAACGAGCACCACAATGCTGTGTGATCATCACCACCGTTTCCAGAAGAGTTTATCACCCCCGACAAGTAACCCTCCATTCCCTCCTTCCCTCCCGCGCCTGGTAAAGTCCTTCCTACCTCCATCTCTAGGATGCGTCTCCTCCGGCTCCTCCTGGGAGGGGATTCACCCGCCTGTCCTTTGGGGTCTGTCTTATTTCACTTAGCGCAGGGTCCCGAGGTGCATCCGTGTTGTAGCCTGTGGCAGGATTTCCTTCCTCTTTGAGGCTTCGGAACTCTGGAGGAGTGTCCACACCATGTTCTGTTCATCCACTCACCTGGTGGGAAACCCCATCGCTCCTACCTTCCCACAGTCGTGAATAAAGCACCTTTGAGTCCTGCTTTCAGTTCCCAAGGGTGGGACTGCTGGATCTCGTGGAAATTCCGCGGTTAACCTTCTGGGAGCCACATGCTGTCCCGCACGGAGGCTGCTCGAGGGCCACGCCCAGTGTTCCGATCTCCACATCAGGCCACACTTCTTTTCCTTCCTTTCTTTTTTGGGACACCCACCCACATTTCTAATGACTCCTGATGCACCTTTCCATGGGCCTGTGGCCATCCAGCTGCCTTCTTTGGAGAAATGTCGACTGAGTCCTTCGTGCACTTGTAAGTGGGTTGTTTCTCTTGTGAAGTCATAGAGTTCTCTGTGCATTTCTGGTCCTCAATCGTTTATCAAATATAGGATTGGAAAACATTTTCCCCACTTCGAGGGCCACCTTTTCATTCAGCGGGTTATTTTTGAAGAGGGAGAACCGGGTCTCTGTGTACTACGGGCCCTCCTGAACCTGGAGGAAGCCAGGCTGGACTAAAGCGGCCCCTCCCTCTTCCCGCAGTGGACTGCAGCAGCTCTGGGGTCCCCAGCCCTCCGGAGGCCCTCCTCCTTCAGGGTCCAGCCAGCCATCACAGGGAGAGCTGACCCCTGGCAGGCCTCTGGATCTCCGTCCCCCTTCCCCTCATCGAGGACCCTGCGGAGTTCATTTATGATTTTCCAGGGTTCAGGTCAAGTGTCTCCGTTTCTAAACTGCCAGATGCATGGATGAGCTGCCTTCAAGCCAGTGCTTTATAATTCTTATATCTCTGTGCGATCCGTTTCTTAAATCAGACATCAAAAGAGGGTCTCCATGGGTCTTTTGAAAATTCCTGGGTTTTTTCTTATTATAGAAATAACATAAAATCATTCTAGAAAATCTGGGAAAGTAAGAATGTTTAACAGGAAGACTAAAAGCAGGCACAAGCCCCCTCCCCAGAACCACCTGCAGGCTTCCACCTGCTTTTCCTGCCTGGCTTTGCTTTCACACATACATTGTGTAAACAACTGAGTGACCTTGCGTCTCCCCCAAGACACCGAAAGGTCTTGAAGGACTTTCTGGACCTTTTCTTGCGCACTGGCAGTTTTACCCATCAAATTCCTATGTAACTTGAAATGTAAGACTTTTGCAGGAGGGGGACATCCACCAGCGAGCAGGCCCCCCGGGCAGCTCTCCCTGGACAAGGACAGCACCTGCTGGCGACTTCACCTTAGCTGCTTCTGTACAAATTGACCGGCTTTCTAAAAGAGGGAAGGAGGGAGGGAAAATACAGCAAAAAAGAGAGAAAGGGTAAAAAACCAAACACTTGGGCTTCCTCACACAAGCCCACGCTTACACCAAGCCAAAATCCAGAAAATCAAATCCGTGGTGCAAATCCGTGGTGCAAATCCGTGGTGCAAATCCAGGGAGCCCTTCCCCACCCTTGTGCACATTGGCAGGGCACGTCACAGTCAGCAGAGGGTGCCTTGTCCTCGGCACACTCTGTGGCCAACACACCTGCTGGCTACCGATGGAGCCCAGCAGCAGCTATGCTGGATGCTGGCCAGGCACCGGGAGGCCTGGACCAGAGCAAGTTCTGGAAGGCGTCTGTGTCGCCGCTGTACAGGGACACGGGAGACACGTCACTTTCCCCTCCAGCTGCAGTGCCGCTGCTCAGCTCAGAACGCTCTTGGAAATGCACTTCAGATCCCCACTGAAATCCACACCTGGGTTCCCAGAAAGAAAGAAAGGAAAACTAAAGCCCTCATTAACAGTCCCTCCCCTTCCCTGCACACACCGCACGCGCGCCCGTGGGCTCCTGAGGCTTGGCTCGTGGCTCCGACCTGGAGCGCCCTTTCTCCCTGTGCAGTGGCCCTTCGTGACTCTGGTCACAGTCATGAGGCTCTCATCCCCTCTCCTGTACCTGCCACAGGCCCAGCCCACCCCACCGCCCGCTGCCTCTCCTCCTCGCTGACTCGGCCTTTGGACCCCAGGGCTTCTTCCCTCCTCCTACTCGCGTTGCCTTGGCTTCCATGTTTCCCCAACTCCATGCCTGTTCCTCCCAGCAGCCACTGTTGAGCCAGATGCCCACCTGCTTCCGTGATGCCCTGGCCTGCACCTGTCACCACCGCAACTGCAGAAGCCCCACCAAGACCTCCTCCCACCACAGACTCCTAGCAGCCCAGGGCAGTTCTGCTCACTGGTCTGCTTCCGAAGGCACTGATGTGGCCCGCGCACTTAGGTTCTCCCCCAACGCCAACGCAAGCTTTGGATCGAACACATGCCCAATCTTCCAAACACACCCGGAGCACGCCATCTTCTGCTTTTCTTTTGTCTCTCTCTGCTCTTTCCCATAACCAGTCCCCCTGATTGATAACTCTTCTATCTGCTCAGAGGCACCATTTATTTCTGCCCAGAAAATTAGAGGTAAGAATTGATTTCATAGTGGAGAGAAGACACATAATGGTTCAAACACAGCCGTGGTTCTTCTTGCTTCTAGACAGATGGCAGGTCTCCAACGCCAACTCAGGACCCAGGCTCCCTCCCCTCTAAACTCCAGTATCCCCCGCGGCAGGGGCAAAGGCTTATGGAGGGGCCATGTCCCCGGCTTAAGACTCTGACCCAGAAAGACACCCCCCACTCAGGACCAGGACTCAGTCACCATGGCCACCTGACTGCAAAGAGGATGGGAGATGTGACTTGCCCTGCAGACCAGGACAGGGATCTGCAGAAGGTCTCACCAGGTTGCCCAGAGCTCTGTCACTCCTGCTTCCCTGGCCTTCCAAGCAGGAAGCCTGCATCCAGATATCTGGAACTTGAAGTTTGTGATTGAGCTAAAATGGGGGAGAGCAGCTTCCAATTGGGAACAGCAGAAAGGCAGGGACAGATTTCCTCCCTGATTTTTTCTTTAATTTTTTTAGTTGTCGATGGACCTTTATTTTATTTATTTATACGTGATGCTGAGAATTGAACTCAGTGCCTCACACATGCCAGGCAAATGCTCCGCCACTGAGCCACAACCCCAGCCCCTGACATTTTTAAAGTATGAAATACCACTGGAGACCGAGGAGAAGCAGTTCATCTAACAAACCCTCTTCTTCCACCTCAGGACTCAAGCTGAGGGCTCGGGGAGGTTTTGCAGAGCCAGCCAGATAACCGGCAGTCAAGGCCGGAGTGTGACCCAGGCCTGCTGGCTCCTTCAAGGACTCCGCAGACTTGGTTTCCCAACCTGCCAGGGTTTGGTCCCAGTGGTCCTGCCACGTGGGGTCACGTTTGGAGGCCATTCAGGGAAGGTCAGCAGTGAGCACCCCAACATGACCACTCAGCAGGAGAGCATGGGCCGTGTAGGGGTGCTGGCCGTGAGCAGGGATGGGACCCTCTGCCCATACTCACTGGCCTTCCGTCCATCCCAGCCTCTCCTCCAGTCCTGCCCCGGCTTCTGTTCTAAGAAGGAAAAAGCAAACTTTCTCATTTGCGAATGAAGGCTATGGAGAGCAATGATCTAAAAGCCAACGCTGTCAAACAGACAGCAGCTCCGCAGAGCAGGTGCGTTCTGAACACAGATCCATACCACTGACTCTCAAGGCAAGTAGCCAGCTGTGGGCAGGACTGGGCCATAAGTGAAGCTGGTACCACGCAAACCGCCCAGCCATTCTCTTGTGCAGATAGATGATGTTTCTCACCAGATCTCAATTCTCCTCTAACCAGAGAAAAACGTTTGCTGCAGAGCAAAGGCAGAGCTGAGTCAAAGGACCCAGAATGAAAGTCTGGAGGGAGAAACTGCTTATGAAATTTTCAGAAACTCTAAAACTATTTGTTTAAGCAAGTAATTTCATGCAGCAGCTTAGACACTTTTAATAACAGAATCAGTTCCAAAGCTCCCTCCAAACTCAGATACTAAGGAAGGCTTCCTGGCACACGGTTGGCTAATGGTTGTGCCATGCATTAATCATGAAGGCCATCAGAAAGAAATTGCCACGTGCCAAGCTACAGATGTTAGATGCTGAGGCAGAAATGGAATCAAATGTGTGAATACCCAGAAGAGGGAACGTGTGTCCACACTTTTTTTAACCTCGGCATCGAATCAACCATTAACGTACAACGCATGCATGCGTTACCAATAAACACCAGAAAAATTTTAAGTCCTGAAATTTGAATAATAATCATAAGACTTTTGTTCAAAAGTCTTGCCTTAAATGTTAAAGGGAGTGGTTTATCACCAAAGGATAATTGTGAGCTGTCTCATGCTGGGTGTATCACAGATGTGGTTTCTTCCCTTTTGCCTTGTAACAACCCCATGATTGGGGAAGCACTACACTAAGATTTGCTCTCACTCCAGTCAGATGGCAATGATCAAGAACACAGATAATAATAAATGCTGGTGAAGATGAGGGGAAAATGGTATCATTTTGCATTGTTGGTGGGACTTCAGATGAGTACAACCACTCAGTATGGAGGTTTCTCAAAACACCAGGCATGGAACCGCTGTATGACCCAGCTATCCCACTCCTTGGCGTTTATCCAATAGACCTAAAATCAGCGTACTCCAGCGATACAGCCTTCTCAATGTTTGTAGAGCCTAATTCACAATAACCAGGTTATGGAACCAGCCCAGATGCCGGTCAATAGTTAAATGGAGAAAGAAAATGTGGTGTCTGTACACAATGGAGTTTTATTCAGTCATAGAGAAGAATGAAATGATGGTATTTACCAGTAGGATGGACACGGAGAACACCATGCTAAGTGAAATAAGCCAGTATCAGAAAATCAAGGATGGAATTTTTTTTTTTTTTTGGTCATATGTGGAAACTAGAACAAATTAAGAGAAAGAAGGAAGGGCTAGGACGTCATAAAGATATAGGTAAGACCAAAAGGGACAGAGGAGGGCCAGGAAAGGGGAGGAAATGCAGGATGAATTTAACAAAATGTGCATACATAAATATACCACAGGGAGCTTCACCTTTATGAATAAGTAGGAAAAAATCAATCAAAAGTACATAAATAAATGACTGAAAGGAAGATGGTGGAGTAGAGGGAGGAGGGGAGGGAGATGAGGAACCAGGAGCAAAATCAAATTCCATGCGTGTATGATTTTGTCAAAATGAGTTCAACCAGTACGTATCATTCTAGTGCTCTCAAAAATGAATAAAAGTCAATTTGAATGAAAACCAATTTAAACACCCCTATAAGTTTGGTATCCTGGTTATTTTAAGTGAGAAGACTGAAGCTCAATGAGTCTGGATAGGGCATTGGTCAGTTGAAGCGGCCACACAGCTCTGGGTGCTTGAACAGCAGAGATTCGTTTCCTTGCGATCCTGCTCTGGAGGCTGGGAGGACAGGATCAGGGTGCCCGCAGGGTTGGTTCTGGTGAGGTCTCTCTCCCAGGCCTCCCCCCATCCTCCATGGCCTGTTCTCTCTTTGTGTGCATCTTGATATCTCTTCCTCTTCCTATAAGGACACAAATCCTACTAGATTCGGCCCTCACTCTTTTAGCCTGACGTTATCTCCTTTCAGGATCCAACTCTAAAGACGGTCACACTGGGGGTCGGGGCTTCAACCCCTGGATTTGAAGAGACGTGGTTCAGTTCCTGGCAGCATGCCCTAGAGTCCACACTTGCTAAGTGGTAGACATGAGGTTGTCTGCATCCAGAGATATCTTCTTTAAAGAGCTCGCTGCCTCGCTCCTGCCACAGATGTCAGACGGAGCGTGGGACATCCAGCCCTAAGAGCTGACTCAGTGGGCGCCATTGGCAGAGAGACGACTTTGCAGAATAAGTTCCATCCTCATGGGCTGGGCGGTGAGGGGCCGACATGAGCTAGCTTGCCGAGCACAGGAGTCCAAGTCAACCAGAACCCTGTCCAGATGGCACCAAGTAAACGTGGCTTTGTTCACCTCGTTCATAGCTATCCCAAAGGTGTTTGGTTTCTGCGCCATATACAGAGCATGTGGTTCCATTACCTGCAGAGAGCCAGCATCTCAATCAGTTTTTCTTTTCTTTTCTCCAAAACACCAGCTAATGTCCTGGAGGGTGACTCCATGGATCAGGATGTGGAGAGCCCCGTGGCCATTCACCAGCCAAAGTTGCCTAAGCAGGCCAGAGACGACCTGCCAAGACACATCAGCAGGGACCGGACCAAAAGGAAAATCCAGAGGTACGTGAGGAAAGACGGAAAGTGCAACGTCCATCATGGGAATGTGAGGGAGACCTACCGCTATCTGACAGACATCTTCACCACGCTGGTGGACCTCAAGTGGAGATTCAACCTGTTGATCTTCGTCATGGTTTACACAGTGACGTGGCTCTTTTTTGGAATGATCTGGTGGCTAATCGCATACATCCGAGGAGATATGGACCACATAGAGGACCCCTCGTGGACTCCCTGTGTCACCAACCTCAACGGGTTTGTCTCTGCTTTTTTATTCTCCATAGAGACAGAAACTACCATCGGTTATGGCTACCGGGTCATCACAGATAAGTGCCCGGAGGGAATTATTCTCCTCTTAATCCAGTCTGTGCTGGGCTCCATTGTCAATGCATTCATGGTAGGATGCATGTTTGTAAAAATATCTCAACCCAAGAAGAGGGCAGAGACCCTGGTCTTTTCCACCCACGCAGTGATCTCCATGCGGGATGGGAAACTGTGCCTGATGTTCCGGGTCGGGGATCTGAGGAACTCCCACATCGTGGAGGCCTCCATCAGAGCCAAGTTGATCAAATCCAAACAGACTTCAGAGGGAGAGTTCATCCCCCTGAACCAGACGGATATCAACGTGGGCTACTACACTGGGGATGACCGGCTGTTTCTGGTGTCACCACTGATCATCAGCCATGAAATTAATCAACAGAGCCCTTTCTGGGAGATCTCCAAAGCTCAGCTGCCCAAGGAGGAACTGGAGATTGTGGTCATCCTGGAGGGTATGGTGGAAGCCACAGGTAAGACGGGCTGTCCTGGCTCCGTTTAAACTGTGCCTGATGTTCTTACTTGCTACAGCTACATGATACTGAGCCCAACCCCCTGTGGAATCGCTGCGTGCTTGGTGACGCAGTCCACCTGTGTGCCTTACAGCCTTAGGCACGCTCACCAAGGGGCCCAGACACTTAGGTTTTTAAAGACCTTTAGAAATAAATTAATGAACACTAATAACACCACTGAATCTATTTTAAATTTCCAAATATTCACTTAAATTAAAATTCGATCTCTCTAAAGCACTTTTTAAAAGGTTTTAAAACATTAGTAATTTAAATACTTATGATTGTTTATTACCAAGCCAAGAGAAAGAAGTTTTTCCAAAACAAGCCTGAGAAACTGCTCCAATAAAAAATGCATATTTACCCCTTCTTTAGGCATCATTTGAAAGACTTGTTGCATTGGTTTTTTCTTTTGTATCAAGTGCACCCAGTGTCTCTTTACACTCTACCCCCACAGAAATTATACTGCAGACCTGGTTAAACAAATAAGTAAAAATTAGCCAGCTGCCATTGCGCATGCCTATAATCCCAGCCGTGCTGGAGGCTGAGGCAGGAGGATCACAAATTCAAAGCCAGCCTCAGCAACTTAGTGAGACCCTGTCTTCAAAGTAAAAAAATAAAAAGGGCTGGGGTTGTGGTTCAGTGGTTGAGTACCTCTGGGTTCAATCCCTAGTATCAAAATAATGTTTTAATTAAAATGAAAAATTCCAGGAGAAAAGGGGAAAAAATGTGAAGGTCCTTCACATGGGTAGGTAATCCTATTGACCCCTCCACTGTTCCCGAGTGAGCATGGGTGTGTTTTAGGGGAGGCGAGCTGTTCTGTCAGAACTCAGGAAATGACCTGATTTTACTGAAGTCTTCACTGGGTTCTGCACTTCACACCTGCCCCACACCCCAATAGCAAAGTGTGTTCTGTCCACGTTTGTCCACAACAAACCCTGACCTGAGCTGAGAGGGGCACCCCCGGGAGAAGTGCCAGCTCGCACCTGGATCCTGTGACTTACCTGTTCTCAGGTGCCGCTGCTCACCTGGGGATCCTCTGCACTCTGCGGTCTGTACTTCAGTGGTTTGAAGTCCTGAATTTGAGGCTGTGAGTTGGTTCATACTGTTGCAGGGGCAGGCCTTCCAAGAAACTAAAGCAGCTCAAAGAGCCCCCTTGCAGCCCCCATTTCAGACATGTCACTTAGAGTAACAGGCATGCGTTTATTGAAGGGACAGGGGACACGCTCAAGGAAGAGAGCAGAGGAACAGAGTGTCTTATGGACATTATCTCGGGCCTGCATTTCTGCTGCAGATAGCAGGGGTTTGCTGAGGAATGGGGCATAGCCTGTCCACTGAGGCCAGGCAGGGCTGCAGGGACGTTGCTTCTTGAGAAAGAAAGCATGTGGGGTTAGCACCGTGGGCCCCTGTCATTGGTCCCTCAACCTTGTGTGCCGTCACTCACGACTCTCTGCCCTGTGTCGGTATAATCCAAAAAACGCATGCTCAACACCAGACAGGCTCTGCATCAGCTACAACAGGGAACCTAACCCCACGGCCCCTTCCAAAGGCAAGTCCCTGACTGAGCATTTCTGTCCCCCTCTCTCTTTGGTGGTATCCAATTTATGAAAAGTTTTTGAAATATAGCAAACATTAGAAACATGAGTAAAGGGCTCTGCATGGAACTCTGGTAGGAGAGCTTTTCTTTCCATTGAACAAAAGAACTTGGACCTAATCTGAAAACAGCTTTAAAGAGTTACAGCACCCAGTGGGCCCTGCATAGCCACAAACCCACGTCCCTGGGTTCCGCATCTGCAAAGCCAATCAACCGTGGGTTGAAAATATTTTTCAAAGTATCTGCTTTGAACCGTTACTGAATTTTTCCTCGTCCTCATTCCCTAAGCAACACCACATCTTGGTTCTCTACATAGCCTTTACCTGGCTGTAGGTGGAGTAGGCAGTCTAGAGCTGACCTAAGGCTTGTCGGAAGATGCCCACAGGATCTGTGCAAATACTCCGGCCTTTTTGCACAAGGGGACTGGAGTGTCTGTGGATCGGGGTATCCTCAGGGTCCTGGAACCTGTGCCCTGTGGCCACTGAGGGACAACGGCATATGTATTTCACACCTACTGTGTAGCCGGGTACTGCACCGAGTAGTCAGGATATAAGAATGAGTGAGAGAAGCCGACATCAAGCACTCTGTGCTTAGTGGGACTGTTCCCTGTTTCCAACCAGGAAGCCCACGTTTTCAAGATGTCTCTCCGTATCTTGAACTGTGGCTGCTGTGCGATGCTGAACCAGCGCTGCAGGCGTCACCGGGCTGGGGACTGATTTTTGGGTGCGTTCTAGAGGCTATCCTTGTATGGGGAAGGAGGGAGGGAGGGGGAGGGAAGGGCAGCGTCACTTCAACAGGGAGCTCTGTCTGTGCCACAGACCAGACGCTTGTCCACCTCCCTGAGCTCGGGATTCTGGATCCCCCGGTGGTGTCCTCTGAGGCTCAGCCGAGGGCAGTATGAACTGACCACACTTAGTCAGGCGTTTCTGTTTCGTTTTGATTGTGCATTATAATCATACAACATAGGAGGGTTCACTGGGAGGGATTCAGACACGCACGTGACGTGACCTGCTCCAGTTCAGTCCCCAGCACTTCCCCTTCCTCTCTCTCCCTCCCTCCCCAATCCCCTTCGACTGGTTTATTACAATTATATATAAAATGGGACTTGTGATAAATTCATATATGCACATAGTATAAATTTGGTCAATTTCATTATCTAGTGAAGTCTTTATATCAGATTCTTTCTGTGGATTCCCCCAGTAGGGCAGGAGGGAGATGAAGCTTATCACTGTGTCTCTGATCCCTGGAGATGTAGACTCTGGTTTCTGATGTTAACCTCAGCTTCAAGTTACGGGAGTGGGCTTTGTACCCCCTCAAACCAAAGCCTGTTCTCAACACATAAATGAATTTGGAGTCAGCAGATTTTCTCTGCAATGTACTTGAGTGGGAATTCTCCCTGGGGCAGACCTTGTCTTCCTGATGACAGCTTGTAATGAGTGAGACAATCCGAAGCAAGAAACCTCTTTTTCTTGGTAATTAACAGTAATACTTGCTTCTGAGGCTTAGAGGCCTTTCCACAGCTTGCTTAGAAAAACCTGTGAGTTGCCAGCAAAAGAATCAAGACTCTCACCACTGTCCCTGAGAAAAGGCAACCATTCTCAATTTTCTTTTAAAAAAAAACAGTTTTCTAATTTTTGGAAAGTGGAGGAGAGGTGTTCTAGAAAGTTCTGGAGGTGTCTGGAAGCTGGACATGTCTTGGTCCTTCCCTCAGGGGATTCATACAATTCGATACTTCCAGCACAACTGATCCCTCAAGCTACAGCAGGATGCTTTTTCTTTGTGAATGAAAACCGCAGTTGGGATTTATGGGCACTAAACAGGCCCTTAGGGAGGAACAATGTTCAATATATCAAAGCCACAGGAAAAAAATGTGGACCAAATGCACACTCGAGGAAAACAAATTCACAAGGATCTAATTATTCATTGTAGTGCAGGAATGGAAATCAGGAGCCATGAAAACAGTAAGCTGACACAAAACGGCTTCTGCTGTTCTCATGACTTCCTTCGAATATTCTTAGCTGACCTTAAATGACTGTTCTGTGGTCTGGATGAGCGGACATCTTTCGGGCAGCATCCAGGCCTCCGCTCGCCCTTCCTATCACACAGGCCACGATAGGACAGGCGTGGCCCTGACACGGTGTTTCAGGAGACCAGAGCTGTCCTACGGCGGAGGACCACTTGGGTTCTTCTGTCTGCTGCCCGAGAAGGCAGGATGCGAGCCGCGCCCGTGCTCAGTGCCTCGAAGGACGCGGAGAGGACAGACCCGCATCCTCCACAGGTGGCTGGTCCTGATCCTGCCTGAAGTCAGAGCCCTGCTCCAGGCCTGGTCCTGCCCGAGGGATGGTGGAGGCGACCTCTCAAGACCATTCCAGTCATGTGATTCTATTTTTGAAAATGAATCAAACCCTGGAAAATTCTGACACCAGCCGCCCAGACACCCAGGAGCTGGCTGTGTCTCATCTGCAAATATATTTTTAAAGGGGGCCCTTTATGTTCCTGACACATGGGCAATTTTGAGATAGTGATGTTTACAGAAGGTTTCTCAGCTACGTAAACAAACATGATCTGCAGCTGTGGCAAATGCGCATTAAAATAGTAAAGCTTTCACAGAGCCTGTTATTTATAGAGGCCAATGGGCCTCAAGGCTGAAGGCAGCCACACAGAGCTGGGACCCCTGCCAGCAGCTTGCCTCGCCGCAGCCCTCCTGACTGATGAACTTCCATATTTACCCCCAGCGATCATGCAGCGGTGACAGCGAGCCCTTCTCTATACCTCGGCAAGTGTGCCCCAGCAGATGAATCCCCGGCAAGCCTTTTGAAGCTTTATAGTTTATGTTTTTAATATGAAAATTATAAAACGTATCCAAAAATGGAGCAAATCGTACCATTAACCCCCGGATACCCATCGCTCAGCTCTGATACCTGTCAGCTCATGTCGAAACGCGTCACCTGCATCCTGCTCACTAGCTGCCTTTGGGGTCATCTCATTTTATCTGCAAGCATTTCAGCTATTTCTCCAAAAGATAAGGACACTTTCCAAAGCACAACAGTGACACTACTGTGGCAGCTAAAATAATTACCAGTAATTTCTTAAGAGCCAATGTCTACTAACTGTTCAAAAGCACAATTGTCTCGTGAATGGCAGTTTTTGATTGTCTTTTACGATGTTTGTTTGAATCAGGACTAAAGGGAAGGTTAACACACTGTCCCTGGGTGAGATCTCTCTTAAGCCTCTCAACCTAGGGCTCCCCTTCCATCTCTGATTTATTCCAGCTAATGTTGGCTTTTTTGTTTGGTTGGTTTGGTTTTGGTTTTGGTTTTTTCTCAGAGAACAGAACTTCTGAAAGATTTAAATCCTGCCTTAAAAAGTGGGGGGAGGGAGGCTAGGAAAAAGCCAAATGAATGAAGCACACTAGATAACACTCTGCAGTGGTCCCTCCGTATGTGCTGGTTCTGCATTTGTGAATTCAACCAACCAAAGATGGAAAACATTCGGGGGGGAAAAAAAAAGGCCAGCTGTCCTGAATATACAGAGACTTTTTCTTGTCACTATTCCCTGAACAATGCAGTATAACAACTATTTGCATAGCATCTACATTGAATTCAGTATTGTAAGTAAGCAGGAGATGATTTAAAGTCTATGCAAGGGTGTATGCAGGATATATGCAAATTCTACACCATTTTATATAAGGGACCTGTGCATCTGCAAATGTGGATATCTATAAGAATCCTAGGAACAATCCACCCCCGCCCCGCCCCAGATATCAAAGGACAAGGTAGATCAGTAACCAAGGTTGGTTGCCCAGAAGCCATGGTCTGTTACCAAACAGAAGCCCCGGTACACCCAAAACCAGGTGAAGGCAAGCCATCCCCCACTCTGGGGAAGCTCCTTCCACTGGGAACTGAGCCACATAAGTCACATCACAGGTCACAGGACTCCCGAGTTGGATGGATCTTCACCCGACTCTTATTATAAGGATGAGGAGACAGGCCAGGACTAGTGACCTGGCTAAGGTCAAATAGCCACTAGCAGAGCAAAAACCTGAAGGTCAACCCCACCTCCCCCCTACCCGCCTCCAGGTCCATCATGAGCACTCTTGGTTCACGAAGATTCTGCAGAGAAGTGCACCCAAAAATGTAGTTAGAGCTAACAGGCAGGCAACGGCAATGGTGTGCTCTCTTCTCTTTTGCTCCCAACATGACTTCTCTTTCTTTAAGTTTCCTCCCTTGGTTTCCAAAGGCTATCGATTCACTTTAAAATTCCTTGGGTACTCACATGAGTTTTTAACAATCATATATTTAAACAAGATGTGCCACAAAACAGTTCCGAAATCAAAATGCCCCTGGGAGACCCAGGTGCTCCATCCCCTGGAATCAGGTCTCATTCCCAGGTCCATTTTTCTTTGTGACAATCGACATGCCACTCTGCTGTCACAAGGAAGAATATGATGAGATGGCAGCATCTGAGAGATGAGGAGGTTGAGGGTTAACCTTACAGTGCTCGTAAGCTGTTTCCAGTAATGATAGCTCGTGGCCATTACAGTTCCCAAATCTTATTTTCTCCTTTGGATAAGTACGGCTAATCCCTCCGCTGGCGAGCCATTATCTCTGGATTTACCATTTTTCCTTTAAGAGTGATAAGCACAACTCCCTAGATTGGGAAAAGAGTTGACTGATAACCTCTGAAATGATAAAAACGGGTGAAAAAAATCTCTACAAGGGTATCCTCCTTATAAATTTCTGTAAGGAGTGATTTTTTTTTTTTTAATTAAAGACATGAATATCTTTTACAGAGGTCGAAACTGACCTTCCATTACCATTAGGAAATCTAGTTCCTCTTTCTTCTTTGAACATTAAATTCAACTTATTTACTCAGGGCTTCCTTCCAGAATTTCCACCTCAGTAGACTCTACCACAGTGGGTTACCCCACATGTGAAACTCCGTAATCAGCAGCAGCTGGGGACACTGTGTTCTGTTCACGGAACACCCTGACAATCCGAGGTGGGCGGCTGTAGAGGACACACAGCATCTCAAGCTCCTCCGTGGGCACCCCCAAAAGGAAAAATACTGTAAGAGACCTGACCCAACAACTCTAGCAAACAGGTCCCATGATTTAGAAGGCAAGGTATGAGGTCACCGTGTCATGTTCTAGTTGAAGGGTCCAAGCTGCCGGATAGAATGTGTCATTACTAGAAAATTCATCCTTCACCCAGCAGGTCATGAGGATCTGCCAAAACAGATGCTCAGTAGCCGTCAGCAGTGGCCATACCACATCAGTGCAGAGTTCAAACTCCAGGCAGAAGGGGCCTCAAACCTGGAAGGCAGCTCTGACTCAAACTCCGAGGTCAGTGCTCAACTTTGAAAGAAGGAGCACATCCCAGTGAGGGGGCGAGGTCAGACCAGCGGTTTCTAGTGAGGGTCCTTAAACACGTGGCGTTCCGTTGTTTCCCAAGTCATCAGTACCATGTGTGCCGTGGACGCTGCCTAGTTCTAGCTGATGATTTCTAACGACCAGAAGAGAACCATGTACGCACACCCCTGCTGATGGCTCAACATGAGCCCTGCCCTCGCGCCTCTGTCCCACACCCACCCGCTTAGAACCTCGTTTGTTCTACTAGTTGCTTAGCCAGCTTCTTTCCCCCAAAGCCACTTCTCTCCACTATAGCTCAGCCCTCCGTGCCCTCTGGCAGTCAGACCATGGATGCTCCATGCACCGCTCACGCAGCCTCTCAGAGCCTCTCTCTCCGACCCTGAAACGGGAACCGTAATGGCACCTGCCACACAGGTGGTCATTCAGCTTCCCGGATTCCATCAGAGCAGATCATTTCTCCGCCCACAAGCCACTCAGGAGAAATAACAATAAAGAACAAAGCTTTGCAGAGCAGAGAAGGCAGGCAGTTGGGAGGGCCAGTCCCAGCAAGTGGTTCCCTGGTTCCCAAGGAGCTGGGGCCTGGACAGATGATAAACGAGTCCCCTCTGAAGGCCTTCTGGACGGTCAGAGCAGTGGACGCTGACCTTGAAAGCCAGCAGCCGTGCACAAGCACACAAGGCCGGCTGGCCTCTGCCCTGGTCACCTACCAGGAATCACTAATCAACAGGATCTGAGTCACAGAGGGTCACTGGACTCCAACAAAAAGGACTTTGCATTCCTATAAAGTAGCATTTCATCATTGCAATTTCTGCCAAAGGTGGACATGAATGTAAATTACTCTCAAGTCTTCTGAGGCCAGAGAGGACAAGACCAATATTCTGCATTTAGAAACAATATTTTAGGTTTCCAGTTCCCCTTCTGAGGTATCAGTTGATGTCCCTACTTAGAAAATTCACTTTTGTGCTATTAACTCAACTAAATAATTTTTACTTACATAAAAAAGTACTTGTAAGCACTTCTGTTTTAAAATACAGACTGACTTCCATAACACAAACAGTGAAAATAAATTTCAGCATTGCCAATTTCATTGTTTCCTGTTTACAAAGAAAGAATGATAAAGAGACTGAATCAGTCAGATTTGACTAATCTATGCTGCAGTAACAAACAACCCCAGGGGCTTTAAACCCCAAAGGTTTGTTTCTCCTTCATATCATGTGTCCACTGAGACTCTGTTCACATCCCGCTTACTCCAGGATGCAGACCGAGGAGCAGCCCTACACAGGATGTGCCAAGCTTTTACCAAGGAAAAAAGAGAAATGGAAAAACTTCACTTCAGCTCCCAATTAATTGGTCATAGTGAGTCATCTGGCAGTGCCTGATGTCAGTGGACAGGGGAGCAGAATTCTCTGACAGGAAATCAGAATAAATAACTGGCAATAGTAATTCAATCTACCACAGATCTCCTGTGGCTTTGAAAACCAACACACAGAGCTGAAAACTTTCTGTGAGTTAGTTGAAAATGTGCCGCCATCATTAGTGTGTTCACCAGAACATCCAGTTTTCATCCTTCTAATCCTGACCCCAAGGTGTCGGGATTGCATTGCCCTGTCCCACTGAACTCACAGCCATGTCACTCAATGGTCACATCACTAGAAGCGTCAGTGCCGGGCATGTCTCTGGTGGAAACTGCAGGCCAGGGTGCTGCTCCCACCCACCTGGGTTGTCGTGAAAGCACAAGCCACGGTGAAAACCCTTCCTTCCTGGATCCTCGACTGGCGACTGGCTCTGAGAGATCCCTTGCCAAGTCACTTGGGACGTGCGGCATGACTGAGAAACAACCTTATGTTGGGTTGAGCCACGAAAATTTGGGTTGTTTGTTACCATGGTAAAATCTAGCCTATCTTGCCTGATACAAAATGTCACGTTGACACTTTGACAGGTTGGCCATTGGACCCTGCCAAGCACTCTAGACTTGCCAGGAAACGAATCTGCAGCTAGAACTTTTCGGAACATCTCCTCCCTCCTTAAATCCTCTTGATTGGTTAAGATGTTGAGGCCAGACAGGCTGAATTTAAACTCTGTCTCCATTCTTCACCAACTTGTGAAAGGGCACATCACGTTCCTTAACTTTACCACAATTTTTTTTTCCTTTCTGAAAAATAGGAATGCAATTCATACCTACACAAAGATTCCCTGAGATCAAACACGCAAATCCTTTTTTATGGGGACTGGTGCATAGAAAGTGCTCAGGAAATTTAGAGAGTGAATCTGTGGTCTGTAAAGTATTACGTCCTCATCACTATTATTCATTTGGTGCCCACTGGATGCCAATTATTGTAGATGCTTTATGCGGTTTATTTTCAGACCTCAAAATAATTTTGAAAGACAGATGTCATCCCTATTTGACAAAGGAGGAAGCTGGTTCTCAGGTGAGGGACCGGGAGGAGAGTAACCAGGGTGACTCTCCCCGTGATGGGCTGGTGAAGCAGGAGAGCCAAGGTGGAGTTAGGGCCGCCCACCTCCCCATCCACCTGCCCACTGCCCCTCCAGAGGAGCCTGGGGCATGAAGGCACACTGGAGGATTCCAAAACCAGCGGTTATTGATTAGAACTCGTGAGTTCACAGGGACGTGCGACTCGATTCCCAGCCCCAGCTTCCCCACCAGGCTCACCTTGCCTGACGAGGAGGCAGGTGGGGCAGTCCTCTCTTGCATAATTGTTGGTGGCCGGCTGGCTCACGCTCTCCAGTTCTGCCCAGCTCAATGTCATCAGGTGACCATGTCAGTGGCAGCTCTAAGTTAACCCCAGCCCAAATGGCCTGGTGCCAAGTGTAGCCCAGACTGCAACCAAGCAGCCAGCTCACCAACCCTGAGGGCAGGGAAAACATCGAGTTTCATATAGAGAGGGAGAATCAATTTTGACTCCAAACTGCCTGCCACTAAGCACCACAATTAAAAAAAAAAAAAACCCACTGGCTTTGTCCCGCTTCATTACACCCTGTGAGGTTTCCATCTCACCCTCTTCAGGAGATGCGGACCGTGACGATGATGATGACGATGATCCACTAGCTAGGACTTCCTTGGAAGAGGTTGATTTAGCATCTGCTAACACATTTCCTTTTACATGTTCTCAAGCATACCTGACATGTGGCAATATTGATAGAAATCTGTGAAAGCTGATGGATAAAGGGGGTGTTAGGTAGTGACCTAAAAGAGGATCATACAAAAGGGGACACAGAGGAGACTGTAGAGGCTGAGGATAGAACAAGCCGAGTTCCCTCGCCACTGGCCCAAAACTAAGTAGATTTAATGCAACTCAGAAAGCTAAGGTAGCAACCCAAGGGCAGGCCTGCCCACTTATACAAACTATCTCCCCAGACGGTTGGAGAAGGTATCCAGACCCAAGGGAGCAAAAGTGTGGCCCGTCCATGATTCCTAGAGGAGCCCTGGAGAATCCACAAGTCCACACGGCACAGGAAAGACCCACACACCTCCCTGGGTTCTTCCAGTGTGACTCCTTTGTGTTCCCCTTCTCCCTCACCTGCAGACCCTGGGTCTCTCCCCACACCCCTAAGGCTAGGAGGAGAAAGCCGTCACATTTGCTAAGCCACTACAAGTGGCTCACAGCTACATGCAAGGAGGAGGGAAGCTTGGCCAGCCACCACGGAGCCAGGCCCCCTCAGGGAAGGGCAGGAGAGCTTCCAACAGCCCCACCCAGCTGCACTGCCTGGTCTCCGCACAGAGGCCCAGCTGGGTTTGGTGAGTTAGCAACAGCCTCACCGAGGGCTGGAATCCCACCCCTGAGGTTTAGAGACTTCCTGTGGGACTTCTGAGTTCCCATGTTGGTAAAGCAAGGTGTCCCCCTCTGCCACCGTGGCATTTCTTCCGCAGTGCAGTCTCATCCGTGCTTGGCCAGGTGTACAGGGACACCTCAGGAACCATGACCACCATGACCCAGGCAGGCGGTGGCCCTGGGCAGAGGGGCAGAGAGGGTGCTGGGTTTCTGCATACTCGCCTTCAGCGGGTACTTGTCATCTGTCCCCTGCTGGGGTCTCTTCCTAGGATGAAACAAAGCTGCACCTCCGAGTGCTTAGCCTGCCCACCTTCCACCTGCCAGAGTCACGTCTCGCACTTGCCTCTCCAGCCCTCCATCACCACCTCCCCCTTAGGAAGCAACCTTGTCTCATGCCTCAGGCTGGGTCACTCGCAGATGCGTCGCCCACAGCCGCATCTGCCTCCCTCGTGGGTCTCAGCCACTCTCTGGTCCTCCCTCCTCTTCCTTCAAGGGTCCCGGCCTCAGCCCACCCAGAGCCTTCCGCGCCACACTGTCCTCTTCATCTCCACGAGATCAGAGTGCTCCCTAGTCTCCAACCCTAAAGAATAAGCAGGCAGAAGCGAAGCCGCTTCTCCTGGGACCAGGCCCCTTCCTCGCAGTCTCCCATTTCTCGACTCCTCTGCCCCCATGACTTCTAGAAAGCGTGGTCTCTCATCTCCACTGCTGATTTCTCACCTCCATCCCAAATGGGCTTCCTTCCTACCACGTCTCCGACACACACCTGTGACGGCCACCCCGGCGGCTCAGAAGCCCCTTCCCGTCACCTTCCTGGCCTCTCTGCATCATGAGGGTGTCCTCTCTGCCGCCCTCCCAGGGCCCTCCTGATTCCTGGACGTGTCCGCTCCCTCCTGCCTCAGGGCACCTCTCTTCTCCATTCTCCTCCCAAGATGCACCAGGCCCACCCCATCCAGAGTGCTCGCCTCCATTTTCCCTCAGTGATTACAGCCAGGCCTTTGGCTTTAATTACCATCCTTTCGCATGTGACACTGAATTCTATTTCTGGCCCTAACTTCTTCCCCGAGTTCTGCACTCAGAGACGCAATTGCAGACTTGGCATTCCTACTCAGATGCCCAACAGGCTCCTGCAACTACCATGGCCAAAGCAGAAATGAGAGGTCTCCCAACTCCCCGGGTCTGCCCCATCATCAACCATAAAGTGGCGCAAACCAAAAATCGCGGCGTCCTCCTGGCTCCACCCACTCCCTTTCCGTGGCGTCCCGTGGGTGTCACTGCCCATGTCTGACTCCACAGACGAAGGTGTCATGAGTGCAGGCAGTGGCTGACCTCCCAGTCATGACCATGCCACAGAGTCCATTTGGCCTGTCGCAAAGAGCCAGGGCACCCTTAATAAGATGTAAACCAGAGCCGGTCACGGCCCTGGCGTAGAACCTCCCATGGGCTCCCTCTGCGTGGGGGAACCCAGATTCCTTCCAGCCCGGCCCCTCGTGTGCACCTGCTTCACCTGCGGCCACCTTCCCACCTGACCCTCACAGCAGCCCCGTGGGCTTTCAATCCCAAGCGCCCAGCTCCTGCTGGGGGGGTCTCTGACCCCTAGGAGACCCCACAGAGGTGTGTCACACCTCACTTTCTGGTCTCAGTGCCCACTGTCGCCGTCCTGTTCACTTAGCCGTCAGAATGGGCCCTGCAGGACGTCCCGCTCCTCAAGAGCTCCCAGCTCCGGGGGCACCATAGGTGCTGGATACACAGGTGTGGACAGAGTGGAGGAACGAGCAAAGTGTCCTCTGTGGTCACAAGCTGGATGGCTCCCTTCAGCAACAGAAAGGAAGTGTGGAGTCATTTTAAAGTGCCAAGCAAACGGCCAGCTCTGGCATGGCCATGGCTCCTTCTGACAACAGGATGGCTCCGGAGGCAGGTGGTCTGCAGCCCTGCACCTCTCTCCTGAGTGCCAGACCCAGGCAGATAGTGGTCCCAGATAGCTCCACCTGGGTGGCTCCCGAGTCCCATAAATCTAACGTGCCCTAAACTCAGACATACGCCCTCGCCTGCACCCCGTACCTTCATGCACGGACCACTGGTCTCTCCATTGTCCAGGTCATAAGTCTGACTATCATGTGACATTCTTCCCTCCATTGGGCTGGGCAGTCAACTATTTCCCCAAGCTCGGGGCTGCTGAGAGCCCATAGGGCTCCTTTCTGCACTGAGGAAAGGTATTCCTCCTCCAGACACTCTACTGCCATCTGCTGGAACATTTGTGAAATAAATATGAAGAATCTGTGCCCCTTAGAGGTAGCCAGCTGTGCAGTGCACCGCCTGCACAGCCACACAGGGCGGTCCTGGTTACGCTGGTCCACGCCATCTCAATCCTGTCTCTGACACCCACACATCCTCTCCTCTTCAGCATCTTGGGCCACCGCACTGGTTCACTCCACCGTGCCTTCTCCCTGGACCATTCCAATGCTTCTGCCTGGCCTCCCTAATTGTAGCCTTATTTTTACAACCTCATTCCTCATGTTGCAGTGTAGACTTGGTAACCTCAAATGCCTTCCCCTTACTTCCTGGCTCATTCTCAGTTGTGCCTGAGGAGCTGAAGAATAAAGAGCCTTCACCTTTGCATGTCACAGAGGGGGCACCTATCCAAATGCCCTGTCCCTCGCTCAGCTACTCTGCCGCTGAACTTCCTGAGCACGCCATGGGTCACTTGACCCCAGGCCTCCCATGTGCCCTGACATTACTCCCCCTGACTGACCCGCTCTGTCTTCCTTTACAATAACTCCAGCTCACCCACCAAACCTCGTGGAACCTTCCTGATGCTCGCAGACCTGGGAGTCCTCCCGGCTTCCACTGCACCTCTGCAAAGGATCCCTTGTGTGGGGGTGACTGACCACACGTGGTGGCCCCCTCACACGTCCTGTTGGAGCATAAAGGCTCTGCCTTCTATTTTCTGTTCCCACAATAGCACAATCTGGTGCTCAAAACAAAGGGACGACAGAGTACGTGAGGTCCGTCCTTTCTACAGGTGCCTCTGTTCCTGGGAGGTTCCCTTCTCCTCTGTGCTGTGCTATGTGGGCCCTACCAGGAGCCAAGGGCCACCTCTGGCTTCCCTACAAGGCTTCCATGGCCTTACATTGAAGAATAAAGGCCTATTTTACTAAAAAGTCTGTTTATTCCATAGGATCCCTTCCCTGGCCAATATTCACCATGCATTTTATAACCCCCACCCGACAAACACAGATTGTTCAAAGCAGAATCCCAGAAGGCCACCCTGACCTCAGAAATCAGTCTCGGAATCACAACATGAGGTTCTGCCAAGTGAAGGCGCCACTCTGTTCCATTTTAAGGGGACCTCGTGCAATGAAGTCTTGCCGGGGCCGGGAGACCAGGCTTCGGGACCAGTTCTCCCTCTAGAAATTACTTCCACCTAATCACACGCTCGGAGTTGCCCTGTGACATTATCTGGTTTCACTCCTAAACTTCAACAAGTAGAGCTCTCAGAAGAGCAAAGCAAGGGAAGGGGATTCCCTTCTCACGAGCTTCTGATCCCTGAAGAACATTCCATGGCTACCCACCATCCTGCTGCAGCAAGGGAGGAGGGATGCCCAGGCAGCACACATCAGAGGCCTCCACAGCCTCCAAGAGGCCCCTCTCAGCGTGAAAACTCTCAGGCAAGGGGTCTGCTCCATCTGCAGGCAAGGGTTTTCCAGAGCCTTCCATGCGCCTGGCATTGTGCAAAGATTAAAAAAAAAAAAAAGGCACAGTCCTGCCCTTCAGGAACTGGCACTTTAGAGTAAGCAGTTAGCAAAATGTCTTCTGTGAGGGCTGGAGAGTAAATATTTTAAGCTTTGTGGACGATCTCTGTCGCTCCCACTCACACTGTGGCATGAAAGTGGCCAGAGGCAAGAAGCAAAAATACGAGCGTGTCTGTGTCCCAATAAAGCCTTATTTATGGGCACATTACCATTTTCACGTGTCATAAAATATTATTCTTCTTTGGCTCCTTTCCAACCATCTAAAAATGCCAAGACCACGTTTAGTTCTCCCCTGTTCTACAAGATGAGTCTGACATGAAATCACAACACAGTACGAAGTGAGACATCCTAAGGGAAGGGCCGGAAGACCACGCTCCCAGCCGGAGTCGCCCTTGGACCCTGCTCCCATGATTGTTCCTGAGCCCAACCAGCATGGCAGGTCCTGGGGAGGCAGGATCCACCTCTGTCGCCACACAGAAGAAATCATTTGCATTCACTCTCCACGTTTGCCTTCTCCCCAAATGAAAATCTAACAGGGAGCAGAGGTTTCCTGACCTTTCCAAGTGCTGAAATTGAACTTCTGTTCAAAAGCAGAGCTCCTTTGGTAAACAGTACTATTATTAACATCATGTTTCCAAAGAAAAAGATAAAAGAACATGAGCATTGTGCTTAACGGGTGTTTGCACCAACTCTGATTCCCGTTTCCGCTTGCTTTGTTGAAAAGTACCCCCTCCACTCCGAGTTCCCATCTCCTCCCCTAGCAACGCTCATTCTTAGCATCAATTCATCTGGAGGATGAAGGTCCTAAACTCCATTCCCTTCTGAAAGAGCCCTTCTTTGTTCAAACTCCCCCCTGCCTGCATCCCCGCTTGCTTAGGAGGCCAAGTGACCTACAATAATTAGCCACCTACGAAAATACCCCCTCTCTGCTGTACATCCTCATCCACGCAGCAAACCTGAACTCTGGGGTTCCCCCTGGTTGGCTTTTGTTCTCTGTCTTTTCCACACTGCTTCCTGTGGTTCTTTTCCCCCAGCCAATCCGAATCCTCCCCACCCTGCGGTCCAGCCAAGCACCTCCCCCGCCGTGGGCCGGTGATTCCACCGTGCTCTGCTCTCCCCTCCAGGGGATGGCTCCATCAGCTCCTGTGAGCTTCCACTTCCCAAGGCAACAACATCTGTCCGGGTAGACCCTGCGGGTGGTGAAGCCCCGTCTGCCATCTTCTCTCTCCCTCCTCCCTGTGGGCGCCTGCTGCTGGGTACACAAGACCACAGTGTCTATTCATGATGGCTTAGGTGTCCGTCCAGGCACTTCCTGGCCTGCCTTTGGGGATCCAAACCCCTCCAAGTTCACCGACAACCACCTGACCAGGAAGTCGGGCTCAGGGGTCAACACAGCTCACCCACCTGATCCTGCCCAGCACGCTGCATCAGCAGCCGGGGCAGAAGGAGCCCTCTTCCCCATTTTGCCTCCCTGGCTTATCATTACTGCCAGATGTGGATGTGTGGGTGCCTGTATATGTATTTGGGATCTTTTTTCATCCTTTGAAAGCAAGCAATAGGCATGGTGCCATTTGACCCCTGAATTTTTAGTACGTGTTATGGGAACGTGAAGAGAGTCTTACAAAGCCACAGTGCAGTTCTAAGAATCAGGAAGTTGTCTTCTAGTCTGCAGATGGGATCCTGATTTTGCCAGTTCTCCTGTCCATTTCTCTTAGAGGAAAAGGAAATCCAGCCAAGCTCTGTGATCACGTGTCTTAATCTCCTACAACCTGCGGATCTCCTTTCTCTGTCTTTATCTTTCATGACGTCAGCGTTTTGGAAGCGGACAGGCCAGTTGTTTTGTAGAATGTTCCTTCGCGTGGGTTCTTCTAGGGTCTCCCCATGAGACTCAGGTAATGTGCCTCTGACAAGAGCGTCACTTGATGTTGGTTTACTTGGCTGATGTCAACTCCTGTGATTGGCGAAGGTGGCATCTGCCAGGCATCTCTGTCAAGTTATTACTTCCACTTTGTAAAAAGTATCTTCTGGGTAAAACCTTTGATCCCACGTATAAGTCCTGCTGCTCCTCGACATTCATTGGTGATGTTCGCCTGAATCAGTTATTCCTCCGAAGTCAGTCCTGTTAGTCAGCTTTGTTATTGTGAGAAAACTGACTTCAGAAGAGGACAGATTCATTTTGGCTTGAGGTTTCAGAGGTAACAAGACAAACCAAGCCTCACCCTCCGTCACCTCCTTCCTCCAGCTGGGCCCCGCCCCTACAGTTTCCAACACCGCCCAAGTGTCAGTGTGGCCAGCAAGCCATGGACACCTGGCCGCTGGGGATCCCCACTTTAACAGTCACCAAACAGCAGCCTTATAATGGCACAGTTCTCTCTACATCTTTGCTGATTTTCACCTAGAGGGAAAAGCTTCCCTCCACCCCTGCTTCTGAGCTCTGTTCACTTCTGTGGACACGTTGACTCTTATTTATTCAGTGGGCTATAATCTGCTGATCTCATTATTTCCGTGTGATACTCGCATGATCCCACTTTGGGCGGGCGCATCCCCTCCCAGGGCTCCCTCTTCCATCGTCCAGTTCTGAGCTTTTCCTTCCTTGTTGACACACAGAAAGATGGTGCATGCTCACCTCGAAAGCTCTGCCTCCGGCTTGAGAGTTCCAATCCATTCAGCCGTGAGTGCCTCTGGAAGGCCAAGTGTTAGGCATGACGTGCTCTGCGCAGACATTGGGCTCCTCTGCCCGCTCCAAGGCTAAACCAGCAGCTCAAGCGCACTGCCCACAGAAACACTTCAGGGGGACACCCGGGCTCAGCAGCTCCAGTACATGTCAGGCACTTGGTGACGACGTGGCAGGTGGGGGCTGCAGGGAGTCATACAGTTCCCACTTTCTCCCAGAGGGTCTCGAACCCAGCTTTGCCTCCCAGAAGAGTGGCAAAACGTAACCCTGTGCTCAGAGGCCCACTGCAGAGGGCTTCGGCTGAGTCTAACCCACAGGTATTGACACCCAGGTTGGCCGCCTGGGGTGTGGACTCTCGAGGGAGGTCTCATGTCATAGCACCAAGAGTAGCTGGACTTTTGCTTTTCGATTGATTTCCTTTTATGTGACCACGCTGTCATTTCTGTAACTGACCAGCCCCGCCACCCTGTGGTTGTGATGATGCCCAGGATCAAATTTGTGGCATGAGTCCCAAGGCTGCAGGCAGTGGTGCTACACGCTCCGTGGTGCTCCAGCCCTGGTGCGCCGGGGCCTGGTCCGGGGGGTTTCCCTCCCTCGCCCCACCCCCACGGCCACCTTGCTATTTCACACGCTGTGCGTTCTTGTCAGCTCCCGCGACCATCACAAAATATCACCGACTGGGCGGCTGAGACAACAGACATTTATTTTGTCACAGTCTGGAGGCTGGAAGTCCCAGATCGAGGTGCTGGCAGACTCGGTTCCTGGTGAGAGCTCTCTTCCTGGCTTGCAGACGGCGCTTTCTCCCCGCGTCCTCGTGTGGCCTGTCCGCTGTGTGGGCACAGAGAGAGGGAGGGCTCTCGGGGTCCTCCTCTCCTCAAAGGGACACCAGTCCTTTTGGACCAGCCCCCCATGACCACACATAACCCTACTTGCATTCTTGGGGCCCCCATCTCCAAACCAGTCACATTGGGGGTTGGAGATTCAACATATAGGGAGACAGAATTCAGTCCATCCCTTCTGGACCGAAGCAAGGACAAAGGGACACATTGTTTCCATCGATCGTTGCTAGTCATTTCCAGCCTCTGCATCAATTCCCCACACACCACTGATGCCTGGAACAGAGAGCCGGCCATTTGCAGGCTAAAGTGGGGCCAGGTCAAGGGTGACAAGTTCTCGGGATCAAATAAAGCAAGGAGGCGTATGCGCGCACTGGAGAAGGGGTGAGGGGGGTTTAGCGTTTTTAATATCGCTGACTAGGAGCAGCTTCCACGTACCATTGCAAGACCTGGGTTCAGTGGCTGTCCTGGGGAGAACCACGAGGTCAACATGCACCCGGATCCGGCCGTCATGCAGGTCATCCTGCTGTAGCAAGTACTCTCGAGGAACTCTGAAGCACGCGGTTACCAGGGCTGGATCCAGGGACGTTGTGGTGTCCCCAGCTGGTACCTCTGCTCCTCCAGAATGTTCTCAACACCCACCTGCCCTGCTCCTCTGGCAGGAAGGAGATGGTCTGCCCAGCAGCTGGCCCAGCTCTGGCACGCTGGCCTGCAGGTCTGGGGGCACCGTGACAGCTCACCCAGTGGAGTCTGTCGTTCTACCCCAGAACCAGCCTGAATTACCAACTGCCGCGTCACGCCCTCCCACAGTCCCTTCCTGCCTACATTGTCAGGGCAGGTGAGGGGGCGTCCAGATGGCCCAGGAAGCAACTGTCCACTAGGGAGGCTCAGGGGGCGCACAGTTCCTTCTGCCCTTCCCTCGGGGTGTCCCAGACCCATGAAGCCCACCTTGTGCATCTGTACTGTGGCTTTGACTTCCCATTCCACGCCGGTGCCTCAGCCTGATCCTACACAGGCTTCAGTCTTTAGCTCAGGCCAATCCTGTTCCTTGTCAAAGAGGAGGTTGAGCCCTCCTCCAAATGGTGATGTCCCTGCTCACGTGTCAAAACATGGTCACTGCTTGGGTCACACCCTTGACAGGTCAGCTTTCCATCACTACAGTGAAACACCTGAGACAATCCACAGAGGAAAGATCTAGTTTGCTCACAGTTTGGGAGAATTCATGATCAGTTGACCCCACAGTCGTGAGCCGGAGGCCAGGCTACATCAGGCAGCAGTGTGTGGCAGGGCAAAACCCCTGGCTTCACAAGCCAGGAAGCACAGCAGAAGGGGGAAGAGGACAGGGTCCCACAGCACCCTTTAGGACAAGCCCCCAGTGACCTAAAGGCCTCCTATAAGACCTCCCAACTCTTCACAGTACCTCCCAACAGCAACAGTCGGGATCCAAACCTCTAACACAAGGTCCTCTGTGGAACCACAACACCCAAACACACCACATTTTAAACATCAATTTTACTCCAAGTAACAAGAAAATACCCAGCACATCCATCTCAGAAAGCTGTTGGAACTGTCCAGAGAGAAAAATGATGACATTGAAATAGGTCACACCATAGATTTCCAAACGGGACTCATGCTATTAACTTTCTGCTGTCAAAATAGAAAGTGTCACAGGAATATTTCTTCCCATTCATTCACCTTCTTTTAAAAAGATGAAAAACAGACTGGAACATAAGCTGTGTGCATCGGGTCATTAGCAAGACTGGCTCCTGAAGCTTGCCGAAGGAATTGGTGTTTCTGTGGCTAGTAAATAAAGACTTGTGCAAATATCTGTTCCTTCTCCATATCTAGGTAAGAATAAGACTTAACATGTCTTATTCAATCTTTTTATTCTAACTTAAAGTAAGATATCAAGTACCTCTAGGAAGTTACTTTAGAAATCTGGGCCAAGTAGATGGCTCCTTGGCATGCCAATGGGTAGCTTATGGATCTCAACGAGAATGCTGTTTCTTAGAGAGTGTTGAATCGTCATTGCTCTATAGTAGTCCCTCTTACCCATGGTCTCACTTTTCATGTTGTCAGTTAATTGTGCTTAATTACAGTCCAACTTATTAAATGGGAAATTCCACGAATAAAGAATTCATAAGTTTTAAATAGCATGCTACTCTGAGTGGAGATGAAATCACACTGTCCCACTCCATCCCCTGGGACTATGAATTATCCCTTTGTCCAGTGTGTCCTTGCTGTATATGCTACCTGCCCTTTAGTCCCTTAGAAGCCATCTTCATTGTCACACTGACTAGTGTAGTATTGTAGTGTTGTGTTCAAATAGTCCTTATTTTACTAATAGTGGCCCCCAAATAAAAGAGTAATGATGGTGGCAATTGTATCACAATGTATTATTATCATTGTTCTATGTTATTAATGTCAGTAAGGTCCTACCATGCTTGATTTATAAATTAAATTTTATCATAGGTATACATGAGAAAAAACACAGCATGTAGGATTATTCACCAGCCACAGTTTCAGGTATCCGCTGGGGGTTAGAACGTATTCCGTATGGATAAGGGGACTATCCCATTTCTTTGAAGGTGAATTTTAAATGCTCTCCATTCTCCTGATTCACTCCTAATTTAACTTTATCTTTTGGAGAGAGGCAAGGCCTTGACCCCAGGCCACAGTCCTGTCAAGACAGAGAATGCTGCATGTCTGGCCAGCAGGTGTCCCGTCAACTCATGGTTCACAGTGGCCCCACGTGGCCACCACTGAAACCGGGTTCTGGGACAGGATATTAATTGAATGGCGGGTGGCTATGGAGCTTGGGATTGGTATGGTTGAAGAGATTATGCTGATTATTTCTGTCCACTTCAAACCAACAATTCATACCCTTTATGCAGCTCCTTGAATATTATTCTGAAAGAGAAAGAAAACACATTGCACTTATTTCTCAAGTGTAAAGAGAATGCAGTTGAAATACATCTGTTAAATGGGAACACGAGTTCCACCCAATGTTGTAACCTCTGGGAGTGGACCCGACCTCAGAGGCCATTGCAGCACACCCCAAGTGACCGTCCAAGCTTCCAGAATTGTGTGAAACCAACGGGCCGCCTACTGAAGTCAGGGCCCTCCTCTTTCAATCATAGAGCAAACATCTCCAAAAAGGCATGGGATCACAGTCATGGATCACGGCAAACAAGCCCGGTGAGTAAACCCTCCCGGTCACCACCACTATTTAGCTTATTTGAATTAACGGGCCTTCGGGGCCCATAGAGCCCTAATGGCTGTGTCTTCCTGTAAGCCCAGGTGTGCTGGGAACAGATTCCACCTCTGCCAAGTGGCCTCCAGCCATCTCTCATGACACCCCACTGACTTTATTGGATTTCAACTCTTGCCAAACACCGAGCAGAGCTCAGGCAGAAACCGTGATCACATAGCGGTGGGCAAAGCTGTGGCGGGGGCGGTTCCAGCCGCAGCTGAGTGGAGAGGCAGGAGGAGCAAGAGCCAGGGGCGTCTGGAAGTCAGGCTCCGCAGCTCTCCTTCCAGAGCCTGCAGCCTCCCACCTGCCCTCGGGAGCTGCCGGATCCACCGTGAAGGCCACAGAGCAAGTGCTCAGCCCCCAGCCTTTACCCGCATTGAAGGTAAAACATCCGAAAGTCAAGATTCCAGGGTGACTTGAGACAGTCACAGCCCCGGGATAGGGAGGCAGGAGACCTCTTGCTTCAAGCCCAGTGACTGAAGGCCCCTCAGAGTCCTTGCTGGTCCTGACACAAGCCGCCTGGGCCCTGGGAGACACAGCACCCCGTCGGATCCACACCTGACCTGCTGCCCCTGCAGAGGCCTCATGGGCTGGAAAATCCCGCACTTCCTTCCTTCCTCCTCAAAATGTGGCGTGAGCGTCTTAGCCTGAGCCCAGAAGGAACCTGGAACCCCACCATGAACAGGTGCTTTGCAGACCCTTGTTTTGCCCATCTCCTTACTGGAAAGGGAGGGGCTCTGTGGAATCGTCTAATGCGTGTTTGTATCTTGACTGCAGTCAAAGGTTAGGCAGACCAGGCGACCCCTGGTAACAATGCTACTGTCCCCAAATTTCAGGGAACACTATTAGTCCTTAGACAAATTCAAATGTGAGGTTTCCGAGGACCCTTGCAGCTGAGACCTTTCATCCTGGCCAAGCCCATTAACACTGCCTAGGCTCCACTGTGACAGGCTCACCCTGCCCTGCACTCCAAAGCCAACAGACGTTTCATTGGAAGTTTTGTGGCAGGCAGTCCTTGAGTTTTATAAACTCAAACACGAAGTTAAGGGGAAAATGGCCCTCCTGATCCGTGGGTTCCACGTCTGCCAATTCAGACAATTGCAGAAGGAAAATATTCTTAAAAGAGAAGGAAGGAAGGAAGGACGGGAGGAAGGAAGGGAGGGAGGGAGGAAGGAAGGAGGGAGGGAGGGAAAAGAAAGAGAAAAACTCCATCTATATGAGCAGGCACAGACTCTTTCTTTGTCATTGGTTCCTAAGAGGTACAGAAGAGCAAATATTTATGTTGTATTAGGGATTCTAAGGATTCCAGGGGTGGCTTAAAGAATACCAGAGGGTTACATAGATTACACTATTATTTATTTGAACGACTTGGGCATCCTCAGATTTTGGTGTCCACATGAGGTCCCAGAACCAATCCCCCACCAATACCAACAGACAGCTTTAGTTATTGTCAGGTTCAGGCTCTAGAATAGAAAAACTTGCATGTGAAAAAGTAAATAAATGAGAAATGATAAATCTTTGAACATTGAATAGTTCATAATAACAAGATAAAGAATCATAGCAGTGGGTATTTTACCATATAAATGGATAATTTGAAATAATTACATTGTACATTGATTAAACTCCATTTCAATGTCATAAGCCTATAGTATTTAGTGGGTGGCAATGGACTGTCTTCCATCTTTTGAAATCATTAAAAACAATTCCTTAAGGATACAGCAGCGTGGGCTGTTGGTGAAGGACCAGTGACGTTGATGCCTTTGCCCACCTGATTCCCAGTCCTGGGCTTCCGCCTGCCACCCAGGCAGCCCTGCCGGCTTTCCCGACAAGAGAAACAGTGAGGCTAGCACCAGCTGACAGCCAGCTGGCCCTGACGCCTGGGTGTTCAGTGAGAGACCATTTGCCTTTTCTTGCACAATGGAGAATAATCTTCAATGCAGGAATGGCCAGGATCACAGGTCGCCTTCCCGACACGCGTTAGTAATGATTTTGAATTCTTGAAAGGAAGGGAGAGGGGAGGCTGAAGGGAAGGACAGAGGGAGAGAGAGCTGGGAGGGTGGTGAACTACTGAGCGCCTACTGTGTGCTCAGAACCAGGCACTGTGGGAAGGAGGGAGGGACAGATGGAATCATGCCCTGGAAATGCAGCCAAGCTGTGACTGTTTCCCTACTGGGGTCTTTGAGGACAGAAAGAGAAGGAGAACGCTGAGCCCCTTCAAAGGCGGAGCCCACTGAAAAAGCACAGGGAGAGAAGACACACACAGCACACGAGTCGCCTCCAGTCACCCTCCCCTGGGGACCGGTCAGATTTCAACATGTGGTGTGAAGTGATCCCAGAGCAATCAGCCAAGGTGCCCTCCCACCAAGGGTGACAGGGAGTCAGAGGCCCCGTTTTCTTCATCACGGGGGCTCTGTCCATTCTGAAGGGGCAGCTTTTGAAAACCGTAGGCCCTAAAAACTTCTCTAGTGCAAGACTTCTCATTTCCTCCTGCACGTCAACGGACAGATAAGCAGATGGCTGTAGCTGTGTGATATGCTGCACATGTACACACACCTGCACACACGTGCACATGCTTGCACACACGTGCACACATGCACACACGCACACACACGCACAGTTCTAATACACACACCTAAGTGCATCTTCGCCACAGTGGGACCCATCTTAGTCTCTCGGATCTGGTACTGGATCCAACACTTCACCCATCATGTCACTGTCTCTTAAATGACTTTTCCAAAATAGCAGGACTACAGGGAAATATTTACTAAGCAACCAAGTCTGGACTCTGGCCAAGTATCTTCCCAGACAGATCTCATTAGTAAATGATGGTGGGCACTTCCTCTGACCCCACCCCTTCCCCACCCTGGGGTCATGCCCACTGTCACTAACGAGCTGGCCAGCTGCAGGTCCTGACACACGTGCCGTGAGAGATGTGGGGAGTCTTGCTAGGAAAAGCCCTGGGCTTGGGTTCACCCTGCACCCGGGTCTTGATGCTGCCTATGAGCTGCAACCTGACCGGGTCCTCTGATTTCCCTGGTCGTCGGATTCTGTATCTGATGAGACACCTGCCCGGCTCGGGTTCAGTGACCATTATAGGAGAGAGCCGAGCTCGGAATCTGAAATGAAGTAGACAATCGGGGGAAAGCTGGCTTTTAAAATACTGACATATCTCTAGTACTCAGCGTTTCTACTCTCCTGTAAAATGACAGATGGTTCGAATGTCTAAAAATGTCAAGTTAGAAAAAGTGCTTATCCTCCTTATTAGCTGGCAATTCTTTCTTAGGTGGAATCTCAATGAGATGAGCTGGGAATCCCATCATATATAATTCAAATGTGTTAGAACACGTTAGCTCTAAAATTATCCTTATGAGAGAAAAAGAAGGAAGACCTTAAAGAAATCAGCTAAACCAAAGACTAGCTCTCAGCCACGTGCTTTATACCTGGAACACATCAGACCAGAGGGACACCTCCCATCCCGGATGGTGGGACCCAGTGAGCACCAAGTTTTAAATCGTCCAGGCGATTGAACAGGATATAAATAGGACAAGGACATTATGCAAGCACCCACCACTCTTTTATCTGGCAACTTGATACATCTAGATTTTGAAATGCAACTGAGAACCCCAAAATGAAAGGAGAGATGCTACCCCAAAAGATACAGTGTCCACCCAATGACCATCAAGCGTTTTGACACGACTTTGACCCAGCATCTAAGGCTGACGTGAAGCCAAGCAGAGCCTGGGTCTTTCTTTCTTTCTTTGTTTTGCTTCCCAATAAGAAATCCTACCACGTCCAGGTGACTGGATCCCTAGACCGGAGTAGACTAGAAGCAGAAAAAAAGGGGAGGTGGGGAGGAGTCGGCTGAAACTGGCTCTGAAAACAAGGAGAAGCAATTCTGACCAGGAGTGGAAAAAGCCCAGAGTTATAAATCAAAGGAAAAGAGCCCAAACATGTAGCTGTCTGGAACCATTTGTGAGAGCAGGCGTCGTTCCCAGCCACCTCCAGTCTCCCAGGGCCAGGTCTGCAGTGAAGGACAGAACAATAGTGAGGTTCAGCCACGGGGCACAGGGACAGAGAGGGGCTCCAACCACACTCGGTGCAGTTGGCCTAGGAAGAAAGGGACGGGTCCACCACCCTTTGGAAAAGCGCTGTCTTCACTTGGGACATGTTCGCCTACAACCCAGAGGGAGAGACCTTGGTTATCAGGAGCATTTGTCCTGTGGCATATAATCCCATGTTGCTGGGGTCCTGGGCAGCCAAGTGAATTTTCCCCATCCAGGGGCCCCAAGCTAGGAAACCCTCTAGAAGCTGTCCTGACCCAAGCCCTCAGTAGAAGCACCTCTGAGGGCCTGGTCACTCTATTGAGTGCTGAGATGGCCAGCACCCCCAGACCAGGGCCCTCTTGGAACCCAGTAACGGCCCTATTGGCAGCCCCCTGCCTGCTCCCACAGGCCAGGGAGACTGTGCCGCCAGAGGAAGCTCATGGGACACAGGGGTCTCCTGCAGGTGGCCCTGGCCCCAGCCTGTGCTGGCTCCTTACAGAGTCATTTCTCCACACGGCTGCCCCTTATCCCAGAAACCAGCTTCCTGAGTGTGCATGCCTTTAAGAAGAGCCCCAGGGCCCCACGGGTCACCCCACCCTGCCGGCACTCACCTCTGCACCCCCACCAGCCTCCCTTCCATCACGTCTGCATCCTGGCACCCCGGTCGGTGGAGTCAAGGTCTTGGCCAAATCTGCACAGGTGTCCTGATCAGCATGTCACAGAGAGGGTGAAAGTGTGGAGGTTGCACCCCACAACACCACGTACCCTTTAAACCCTAAGTTCTTTCCTTCCCAGATGAGCCTCGACTGACTCCCTGCCTCCACCACCAATCTGCTGAGTGATTAATCTCTCATCATTTGCTCCAGTCTAAAGCAACAAAATTTTGCCCATCACTGTCCTCAACCGTGTGCTAAGGAGAGCACGTGAGACAGCCCAGAGCAAAACCTCTTTGCCCACGGAGAAGGGTCGATTTTTTTTTTTATGTTTTCAAGTTAAAAGTAGTACTTGCCTCAGCACCATATGTAAATAAATGATAAAATTAAGGTCCTGATGGACAACTAAAAGTAGTACTTGCGCGTGATAGGACATCGGAATAGCATAAAAGAATACGTAATGGAAAACTCCACGCCCCTCTATCCCCCAGCTCCTCTACCCAGGCAGAAGCGATCCTCGCTTTTCCAGAAACGTCCTACTCCTCTTCACACCTGCACCACGTGCGTTAATACACATTCATATTTCCTTACACAGCTGGGAGCATGAATTTTGGCCCACAGTTAATTGTTTTTTTTTTTTTTTAATGTAATAGACACTGTAAATTTTTATGAGCACACAGACACATCATCCTTTTTAAACTGCAAAATAATAATCGCTTCTATGGATGTAGGATCATTTCTATAACTAGCACTCTGACGAAGAATTTTCTAGACAGCTGCCTTTTTTTTTTTTATAAGTAACACTGCAATAAATCTCTTTGATTTCCATGGAGTCGATTCTTAGAAGTGAGATGGATGGGATTAAAAAAAAGATATGTGTATTTTGCTTTCAGATATATCGCCAAGTGCCCTACTTGTTTTCCAGTTGATTTGTCAAGCTTTGCTTAGAGAAAGGAAATCAACCCCTGCTCAGGGTCTGGTTTGCGAATCTGTACCCCAGCCTCTTTTGTCTCATAGAACCCTTCATTAGTGCTCTCTTTATTTTTTATGTCTGTCCTGCAGACCATTGATATTTCATGCAGTGAAATTTATTGGTGTTTTCCTCTCCAAGATCTGTTTTATGCTAAACTTAGAGAGGCCTTCCTTTTCCCCATATTATTAACTTAAAATGATTGTTTTCTGGTCGTTCTAATGGTCTGATTTTCAGACTGAGGCCTCTGCTCCAGCTGACTCCACGGGGCAGCCAGCCTGCATTTTATGTTCAATGACCAGTCAACAGTCCGGTTTGCTGACCAGCCCAGTCTTCCTCCAGGAACTTGAGTGACGATGGATTTGTCACTCCTCCTTTTGCCTGGTCCTCCTCAGCAAAAGAAAACAAAAGTCAAACAAAACTCCTAACCTTGGGCTACAGCGCTTTCCAAATTCAGTCTAAGCTCCCCATGAGCTGCCCAGGACGACATGAGCCATTCATAATCCTAATCGTTGAATTTGATCCTCCCCTAATTCATATGGTAAGGTCCTAACTCCCAGTACTGAAGAATGTGACTCTGGAAATGGAATCATGGACGAGGTAGCTGGACAGGATGAGGTTCCGTGAAGCAGGGTGGCCCCAAATCCAGTAGGACTGGCGTTCTTTTAAAGAGGGAGCTTTGGATCTCAGACTCATGGACAGGGAAGTGCCAGGTGAAGCGAAGGCAGAGAGCAGGTAATGCCAGGAATGCCCAAGACGCAGACCACCCAACCAGGGCAGGGGTCAGCGACAGGGTCCTCCTCCTCGGGCGGAACCAACCCCACCCCTGCCCACAGCTTGATCTGAATTCTGGCCTCCGAAGCTGTGAGATCATAACTCTCTATGGTTTAAGCCGCCCAGTGTGGGGTACTTTCTTATGATTGTCCCAGGACACTAATACAGCAATCACTGGGGAAGTTTTACTACCATAGTTCCTCCTTAATTGTGGTTTTACTTTCTGTGCTTTTAGATGCCTGCAGTCAGCTACAGTCTGAAAATATTAAGTGGAAAATTCCAGAAGTTAAAAAAATTTTTTTCACAGGTTTTAAATTCCTTGTCATTCTAAGAAACAGGATGAAATCAGGGGCCATCCCACTCCACCCTTCCTGAGACATGAATCATTCCTTTCTCCATTGTATCTCCACAGTATATGCTACCCATCCATTAATCACTTAGTAGCCATCTTGGTTATCAGATCACTGTTACAGTACTGCAGTTCTTTGTTCAAGTCGCCCCTATTTTACTGAACAGTATCCCCACAGCATAGTGATGCTAACAATTGGATATGCCAAAGATATAGAGTCTTCTTTAAGTGAAAAGGTGAAAATTCTTGATTTAATAAGAAGAAAAATTGTATACTGAGGTTGCTAAGACTTATGGTTATTGTTGTTAGTTTCTTACTGTGATAGTTTGGTACTATCTGTAGTTTCAGTCACCCACAGGGGTTTTGGAACAGGTCCCCTGTCCTTCTTATTTCTTACTGGAGACCACCCAGCCTGCTTGCTGTTGGTGGAGGCGGGATGGACCCAGTCCACCCGTCCTCTGTCTGGGTCAACCTCCCATAGACCACTGACTCGGGCCACCAGGGAAAATAACACCTGGCCTCCTGCCCACCCAACCAGCACAGTAGGCCCTGCAAACAGCCAGCTCCGGCCCTGCAGAAGCCATCCTCTGTCCCTCCGCCTACCCAGTAACTGCTCCTTCCCCGTGACTCCTCAGGAAAGAATGCTAGCCCAAGGTCCAGACCGCCAACGCTGGGTGCGGTGGGGTGGCCTTTGCTGGGCTCCCGCCTCCAGAACCTGCCAGTCCCTCTCCCTTCCTGGTCCTGCCATCTCCCTGCCACCCTGCCAGGCTTTGATCTCTGCCAGCCTCTTCCTGCAAACAAACAAACATGCTGAGCAAAGAAAACAGACCCAGTGACCCTTAAAGGGACAGTGCTCCTGAAACTCTAGAAACTCCTGGGCTGAGAAGTATTATCTGCAATGTGCAAACAGAAACTGTAAAGGGGATAAAGGAGGAGGAGGGAGAGAGAGAGGAAGGGAGGAAAAAAGGGGATGATAACTTCAGGGAACCCTGAGGAAGGATTAAGTCAAAGCTGCTCTCTTTAAAAGCTGACTTTAAAAAGCAAGAACCTTGAAAAATCCCTCCAGGAAGGGAGGGTTCTCCCTGCCACATGCTGCTGGCTCCAGGGCTTTTCTGTCACTGGGGAAGCCACATTTGCTACTTGGCTCCTTCTGTTTTTGCAAATATGATTTTTCTTTCATACTTGCTTTGTGCTTACGTGTGAGTTTTTGGTGATGTCCTGTAGCCAGTTCTCTCCCTCTGGGAATACAGAGCTGAAGAAATGATCATGTAAATCAGAACAGTCATATGATTCAGAGGACACATGTCCCCAGGAATACTTCCCTCGCCTGACTCCAGAGAAACCGGGGTGGAAGCAAGCTGGGTTTACTTGGGAAAACAAAGGCCCGGTGTGAACACTTCAGCTCAAATTTGGTCAAAGTGATTTGTAGAGCTGAGCATGCTGTCACTTTAGGTCTGTGGAAGCCTCCGCTTGCAGGGACAAGTGACCCCAAGACTGGTGGCAGGACTGGCACTAGATCTACCCCAAGGAACACACTGTAGTTGTTCAGGTGGTCAGAGGATTACTCTGGTCACTGCTCAGTTTCCAATCCATCCATAGCAGGTTGACTGGTAACCACCAAAAAGACATATCCGTACCCCAGAATCCAGTTCCTGTTGGAAAAAGGATCTTGGCAGATGTAATTAGGTTTAAGATCTCAAGAAGAGATCATCCTCGACAATCCAGGTAGCCCTGAGGTCCAGTGATAGTGTCCTTATAAGAGACACAGAGGAGGAGGCCACATGAAGACAGTAGCAGAACCTGGAAGCACACAGCCAACAGACCAGGGATACGTCGCGCCACCAGAGGCTGGAAGAAGCCGGGAAGCACCTGCTAAAGCCTCCCCAGCAAGCACGGTCCTGGAAGCACCTTGGTTTCAGACTTCTGGCCTCCAGGACCATGGAAAGAGATTGCTGTTCGGTCTGTGGTCCTCGGTTACTGCAGCACAGGAACCACATGCCATTCATGCAAGCGGCCCCCTACCTTCTGCCATCTCCTTGGTGACCAGCTGAGCAAATAATATTTGTGGAAAGAAGGTTCCCACGGGACAGGAAGTGGCAGGCCACGGTCAGTTTCCGAGGCATGGGCAAGCCAGACCCACTTGTCTCTGAATGAAGAAATGAGGCAGTGGGCACTCCATGCATCCAAGAGTCCCCAGGACCCAAGGTCTGCATTGCGTTCCCTGACCCCAAACTGGAAGGCAGCGCCAGGAGCGGGGGTCATCTCAGCAGACCCAGGTGGCTCCTCCACGTCTGCCTCTCTCTTCTGCTCTGCTGAGTCACTAGCAAAATCCACCAGCCACGTGTGCATGTGTAGACAGAAAGTTTACTGGATACCAAAAGGATTTAATTTTCACTAATTTTTCTCTTGCCTTTGGAGTGGGGAAAAGTCATTATGAAGAATATCTCCCCTTGTCCTGAGCGGACCATAAACCCACAGCCCAATCAGGAACTTCCATCAGGGGCGTGCACGCGTCTGCTGGCGTGTCTTGAAACGGTTGCTTCGTCGAGTTTTCTGCCCTGGATTTCATTCTTCAGAGATCCAGCATTAAGTTCCCAGTAAGCACCTGTCACTGCTCTTATAGGCCAGAACTAATGCAGAACTACCCACAGAAGATGGAGAGAGGGACCCAGCGGAGCTCAGCAAGCCATCAGACCACCCTTCAGCTATTTGGAGATCATCTTTCATTATCACTGCCCACACCTGGGAATTTCCTCCCATGACACAAGAGTTCCAAGTGGTCGGCACCAACTGTCAAATGTCACAAAGGGAGAGGCGTAAGAGCTCTCAGTCCCTGAAGAGAATCAGAGAACAGAGAAACCTCCACCCCTTCTGACCAGGGTCATGGGAAGTTAAGCTTTTCACTCCTCAAAGCTAATGGACAGATGCCTTCAGATTAGTTGGAAATCTCGCCATCAGTTCTAGGGATCAGAGCTGAGGTTCCAGCCAACGTGAGCCTCAGGCCGAGTGCCCTAGACAGGAACCTCTGCAGAGTACTTCTGCTGGAGGCAATGCGTGCTGCCCCAGAGAGGAGAAAGGGCTCTCCCTGCAAGCAGTGAGGTCCCGAGGCAGGAGCCAGGAGCTCTGGGAAGTGGTGAAGCAGCAGTGTCCCACACAGTAGGTGCACACACACACACAGATACATACTTACATACCTATCTGAATAATCCATACATACATATACATGCATACACCTCTATATCTAGATAGTGCACACATACGCACTTCTATATGTAGATAGATGATTTATTATAAGGATTGAGTCACACATTGATGGAGGCTGAGAAAACCAAATATCAGTAGTTGGCATACTGGAACCCAGGAAAGTCCATGATGTCACTTCTCAGTCCAAGTCCGAGTGTAAAAGCAAGAGAAGACCAACGCCCAGCCCAAATTTAGTCCAGCAGAGAGCAAATTTCCTTACTCTGCCTTTTTGTTCCATGGGGCCTTCAATGTATTGAATGAGGACCACCATATTGTAAACAGCATCCCACTCTCTTCAATCCACCAATTTAGGTGCTTATCTCACAGAAACAGTCTCACAGAAATACTCAGAATTATGTTTAACCAAGTATCGGGCATCCCATGCCCAGGCAAGTTGACATATAAAATCTGCCATCACCGTATGAATGCCCGGGGATTTGAGGACAGCTGTGTGCAGTGTGGAGTTGCCTGGTCAACAGCGCTTTTGGCTCAGGCAGTGAGCACCTTAGATTCTGGCTCAGCCCCAGACATGTGGTGTGGGGTAGGGGGTGAGTGGAACATGGCAGAGGGTTGTGGAGAGGCAGCCCTGTGGGGAGGAAGTAGATGGCAGGAAGTGGATGGCAGGAAGTAGATGGCAGGAAGTAGATGGCAGGAAGTGGATGGCACGCCCCTGATGACAACGGAGGGTCCCAGAGGCCAGCACAGAGCTCCTGCATGTGCTGGTCCTGCCTTTCTGCAGGTGCCTTAGAAACTCTGTGGCCATGGTCAGCTGCTTACCTGGGCCTTGGCCAATCGGACCAGGGTCACGAGTGGAGGAGAGCTCTGCCCCATCCCACACATCAGCCTCAGTCACACCTGTTACTCTGAACTGTCTTGAGAGGGTTTGTGCCCTGGGGAATTTCTACTCTGAGTTAAAACTTAATAACTTTCTTCCACCCACCCTCCCCAAGAAATAAGCAAATAACAAGCTAAAGCAATCTGTTTGTATACACTCCTGACCAGGGGGAGATACCAGCCGAGAGAACGATCAGGATCCATAAATCCAACTGTGTATCCGAGAAAGGAAGAGCGTGATCTCCCTGCCGTTTACGTACACACAAATACCTACCTAGAGTCCAGTAAAAATTTTAATAAAAACAGTCACCCTGGGAACTCGCTCCTCTGCCGATTCAGAGCTTCAGGATGTTTGGTAAAGCCCTGCCAGCTTCATGCATGAGGCCCTTCCGGCTACATCTAGAAAAGCGTGTATGTGATGTGCTGAATCGCTGGCAAACAGGGCCTGAGAATTTACTAAGATAAGCAGGAGACCAGGCTCCGCACAACCCCTACACGCAGAAGGTTCACCTCAGGGATGCTCAGGCCACTCAAACCCCTGGCCAGTGACCCTCCCTGTGCAGAGTTCGGATTGGTAGCACTTGCCAAATGGGTGAATGTCATTTCTACCTTCCATTCATTCAGCAAGAGCCCATTTCTTCCCAATCCTCCTGTGCTTGCCTGAGATCGCTCACTTAACAAAAAGGATTATAACTAGCTTCTATTGAGCACTTACTGCATGCATGCCCTGTTCTAAGTGCTTCATGTTTATTACTTCATGAAATCCTCAGTATTCCCCTATGATGTACATTCTGTTTTCCTCATGCTGATCACTTGGGTGAGGACTCGGAAGCCCTGCAGAGCTGATTGACTTATCCACGGGCACATGGTCTGTGTGTTCATTATCTTTTGCTACACAACACCTTGTTCTGGAACAGCCCACATGCGTTGTCTTGTAGTTTCTGTAGATCGGGAACTTGGCAGTTGCTGGTCTGGGAATTCGGGTTCAGGGTCTCTCAGGAACTTGCTATGGGGCTGTTGGCTGGGACAGCACTCACCTGAAGGCTCATCGGAGACCCACTTCCAGGATGGGCCGCACATGGCTGTTGGCTGGGGGCCTCAGTTCCTTGCCATGTGGGCCTCTCTAGAGACTACTTGTGTGTCCTCCCAACACGGCAGTTACCTTTCCCCAAAGCAAGAAATTCAAGAGAAAAGAAGAGAAAGCCACATGTTTTTATGAACTAGTCTCTGAGGTTACACACCACTTCCACTTTATTAAAAACGATTTACTAAGTACAGCCCACATGTAAGGGGTGGCAAATTAGGTCCCATACCTTGAAGGAGGACCAGCAAAGAATTTGTGGACAGATTTTAAACCACCTCAGCACATAAGGGGTGGAGCGGGGCCTTGGCCCACTCGGTCTGGCTCACCATGTGGTAGGTGCTCCCTGAGCTCCCTGGATACCACCTTCTCTCAGTCCCAGGAACAGTTAGTAATTCCTTCCAGGCTCCATCCATGAGGGCTAGAGGCTAGACACCACCACTATCATGGAGGTTCCCTGGCCATCACTGGGCATTATGCAAATCGATGACCCTAGAACAGAGGTTTCCAAACCCACTAGAGAGCAGTGAGACATTTAGGAAGGCACCCTGGTCCCTCTGAGAGTCTGCTTTGAAGCTGCAGTTCCAGGCTACAATCTCTGTTCCCATGGACACCCATCTAAACCTCAGTACTGACCATAACATTTATCAAGGGCGCCTATTGTCTACAGCGTACATGGGAATTTCTTGGATGTCCCTGGAGGCCTCTCATAGTGTAGTCCTGACTTACCGGTCCAGCTTCACCTCCTGCCCCACTTTCACTTCCACCCCAAGCCTCAGTGCTAATAAACCACTTACTGGCTGCTCCCCCTAGATACCTGCAGACTCTACCCTGCTCTCGTCCTCCACGGCTCTCCTGCTAAACCTCTCCCTCTTTGAAATCCTCCCCGATTCCCCCACAAGTTAGCTAGTGCCTTCTCTTTGAATCCATAGAACTTTATACAAACCAATCAAACTGCATTTGGCTTTGTATTGTAGATTTCTATCCTCCACTAGAAAGACACCTCTGTGAGAGTCAGAGCTTCTGTGGAGTGGCCGACAGATGGATGGACAGACAGACAGGTGGATGGATGGAAGGATGAGTGAATGGATGGGTGAGTGGATGGATGGGCTGATAAATAGATTGAACTGGATAAGTGGGTGGATGGGTGGGTGTGTAGTTGAATGGATGGATGGCGAGATGAATAGTTGCGTGGGTATGACTTAATGACTGGGTGGGTAAAGGAAGAGAAATAGCTTCTGAGCTCATGGGACTTACAGTAGTCAAATAAAAATGATATTGACTATACAGTTTGGAGAAAGTTACTAAAGAAAACCGTTATGGCAAATGACCTAATCAGGATAAACTCACATGAAAGACAAAGCTTAAATTGTAAATACAAATAACAGCCAAATAAAAAGGAGGAAGAAGAAAGAACAGGAAAGAAAGGAAAGAGTAAATTAAAGAATGTTTTGCAGGCCTGAAGATTTGGTGCTCTCAAGCAAAGTGGAGCTGTTTAGGGTTGTTTTCATTGTTTTTCCCAAAATAATAGAAAATAAATCCTGTTGACCGACTTGCCTCTGGATGGGACGCTGGGGGGCTAATCCTGCCCAGCATGAGCGGGAACAAGATGGGACAGGCTGCATACCCAAGCCCCAGCTGCAGCCACGGAAGAGCACTGTCTCGAGGCTGTGTTCCCGGAGCCCTCTCCCTCCCCACCGCCCTACTGTCACGCTGCAGCAGGCTGGCTAGAGCTCCTCTCAAGCCCCAGGGAGGACCTGCAGCCAAGAGCCACAGCCACAGCCCCAGGGGTGGAGGGAGCGCCAACATCCTGGCATCTAAGGAGAGGACTTGACCCAGTTATCATACCCCTGGGGAGCTTGACTCCCAAGCACGGCCTCGGCCTGGTCAGAAGCCCTGGTCCTGTAGTCACCTGGGACTGTGATCACAGTCATTCATGATAAGGTCCCCGCACTGGAGCCCAGTGGAGGCGAGAGGGGACGCGGAGCTATTGGGTAGAGAGTGAACAGCGCCCCCTACCTTCCCTCACCACCTGACACGCAGGACTGACATGGGGCCTTTGCTCAGGGATCCGCCCTTTGCATTTTAGCTGTTCACAGCACCGTGGCCTCTGCTCTCTGAAAGTCAATGGCACCCCCACCCCCGTGCACCAGAAGTGACAATCAAAGCTGTCTCCAGGCATGGCTGGCTTTCCGAGGGGCAAAGCCCTGCTCTGACCGGAATGTTGCCCCTCTTTCCCACTGTCACGGTTTAGATTCGAGGTGTCCCCCACAAGCTCATGTGTGAGGCAATGCAAGAACGTCCAGAGGTGGAGTGAGTAGATTATGAGAGGGGAAACCTAACTAACCCACCGTGTGGCTGGAGGAGGTCGGTCGCCGGGACTGTGCCTTTGGGATTTACGTTTTGTCCTAAACTGCTTTCTTCCACCATGATGTTCTGCCTCACCTTGGGTCCAGAACTATGGAGTTGGCCATCAACAGACTTAGACCTCTGAAACCATGAGCCCCAGATTAACTTCCTCTCCTCTACAATGTTCGTGTCAGGTCTTTGGGTCACAGAGACAAAAAGGCTGACTAAAACACCCCTGGTTTTTGTTTGTACGTTTGTTTTGGTTTTGCTCTGCCAGGAATTGAACCCAGGGCCTCAAGCATGGGGACAAAGGCTGGCCCTGAGCTACACACAGCCCCCTTCCCTGCTTCTGCTCCTTCACTTCCGCAGGCGGGCAGGCCTTAAGCACAGCTTGGAGGTCTATGGAATTAATCTTGGTCTTCTTTCACCAGGGAGCCAGCAGTTGGAGGCCAACCCCCAACTGCCCAGCACCCTACACACAGGCCCACAGCCCTCCACCCTCCCTGGTGAGCGTACAACCCGCCTTGCCTACACATGCTTGGCCCATGCCAGGACCCTCTCCTGGAGGAAGGAGCCCTGGGCCCTCCCTCTCAGCCCTGACCAGCCGAGTCTGCCCAGCTGCAGGCCTGCCAACCCAGCCTCACTGCCCCCACACGCCTCCTCTGCGGCACTTCTCCAGCTTGGCAGGGTCCATGAATCACCTGTGAGTCGTGTTAAAATGCGGTCTCAATCTCAGCCAGTCTGGCTCCTGCGTCTCCCACAAGCTGTCAGGAGAGGCTGCTCTGCTGCTCTGAGGACTTCCCACGGGGTGGAGGTCCAAGCCACAGCTAGAAAGTGACAAACAGGCCTCTGCAGGGCTTGTGCACCCCCTCCCACTGACCCAGCAGTGCAGGGGCCTGTCAGGGGAAACCTGGGAGACAGTCGGGGTAACAGTGATGGAAAGTCAGCCCCAACTCCAGTTCTTCCTCCTGGAGCAGAAGGAAGGCGGGACGGGTTCACTTGCTGCTTTGATACTGTTTCCTGGAGAAGCAAATGAAAGGCCCCTTGCAACAACTCAGGTCAGAATCTAGAGGTCAGCCCCTTACGGCCTCACGGCCTCTCCTAGGGTTTGGAAACTCTGCTCAGGTTAGGGCAGAGGGCAGCACCAGGGACTGGAGAATCCACACACCCCTGGGGCCAAAGCCATCACAGCAGCCCCTCCCAGAGGTGCTGGACCCGGGCAGCAGAGGTACAGCCCCAAACACCCGCCCGGTCCCGCTAGAGTGAGAAGCGCCTGGCCGCTTCTGGCCAGCCCGGCAAGAGTCGGCGAGCGCCAGCGCCACCTGGTGGTGACGCGGCCACACAGCATGGCCCCGCGCCGGCCATGGTTCTCAGGCCAGAGGTTCTCCACCTGGCACGCTGCGTGGGGGACGTCATGGGGGGCGCTTTTCAGGAAGAAAAGCCACCCTAACTGAGTGAGCTGCCTGAGGTCTTTCATTCACTCTTTCACTGACCATTAATTGCTGCTCTGTGTGCCGGGCAGCGTTGTAGGTGGTAAGGGCCCAGCAAGAGGCAGACCCAGCTCATGTCCAGTGAGCAGAGGGGGCCAAGCAGGGGTGATGGAGGAAAGGAAGCCAGGCCCTGGAGGGGACGCGGGGCACAGGGGAGTGGAGGACTTCTCCCTGATGGGGCCGTATCAGAAGGGACCCCAGTGACGTGCGAGCCACGTGGGCATCCAGGGGGAGTGTTCCAAGCAGCAAGGACACGCATGCAGAGGCCCACAGTGAATGGCAGCTTGGATGGGCGTGAAAAAGCCCACGTGGCTGGAGCCCATGGGTGAGGAGGGGGTGAGCAGAGCAGAGGGGGTGAGGTCGTGGGCTCCAGGTCGGGAGGGCCTCCTGGGCCCCTATAAGAGCGCAGCCTTTCCTCTGAAGAGGGGCATGCCCGGCACGGTGCTGTGCCCAGCCTGGGAGCATCGCGCAGCAGGCGTGCGGGCTAGCGATCTCCAGTCCTGGTCCGCCTGGGGCGGGAACCGCGTGCTAGATTTGGGAGGTCCCAGGCAAACCAGAACCAGCTGACAGCTGATCGCCCTGTGTGTGGCGAGCTGGGTGTCAGGGCGTCTGTTATAACAGGTGAAAGGTGGTGGGGGCCGGTGGGAGGACAGCTTGGGCTGAAAGGGAGAGGCCTGCTGCCGAGGTCAGGTCCACACTGGGGCACAACGCAGGGGCACTAGTCCAGAGTCACCTGCTTTTACGGCCGGTCCTGGCTGGGGGCAGGGGCATGGATTTCATGTGGACGGGATATGCTGTGATCACTAAGGAAAACCACAAGGCTGAAAATCCACAGGCAAGCAGGCAGGTGAACCCCTGGGCAGGCGCAGTGGCTCCAGCCCTCACTGTCTTCCCTGCCGAGGCTCCTGGGCTC
>JAHUXG010009846.1:0-36730 GCA_020740815.1 Sciurus niger
CAAACTTCAACATTAGAGGGAGCAGAACTCATCACCAGTAAATGGCTGTATCAGTGTTTGCCCTTGAGGTAAAGTGAATCAGGATTCCCTGGATTCTGGAATGGGAGCCCCAAGATAATACAGTTATATGAGAATGTTCCCTTTGTGTTGTGCTATGTAATACACAGGAGTGGATTTTATATACATATATTACATATCCTGCTTTTTAACAATTTTGTCACCTTTAAAGTTTGATGAGAATAAGAAATATTGCAAGAGATTTGTGATCTGGTGGAGCTATGTCAGCCTTGGAATAAGATACAGTTTACTCTGAGTCTCAGTGCACCTACTTATTAATTGTGGAAATACATCCACAGAAGGTAAAATATATTACATTTGGTCAATAGGTCTAACCTCAAGTTGCCTAACAAGTTTGCATTTCATGTATTTAAACAACAGTCAGGGCTCTGAAAGATTTCAGGCAATGTGTCCCTAACCCATAGGCATCTTTACTTTTCTCCTGTATGATGTCTGCAATGTGAAAAAACTGTGGCCAGTATGAAGTGAGAAAGAATGATTTACTTTTGGACACTTCCTGGTTGGAACTTCCTGCTCCCACTCAGGATATTTTTTCTTCTAATTTTGGGCCTGAGGAGAAATATTATAGGGAACACTATCCCTCAACACTAGCATATAAAGTGATAGACCAGGCCCTTTAAATCCCTGACATCAGGGGACCCATATCCCTCAAATCTGGCATGTGACTATGATAAAATAAAGTATGCTGGAAAGAGTCAAACTTTAGGGTGTAGTTCCAAAAGCCCATGTTCTTCTTTGGTAGTATTTTATAAAACACTTGAAAGTAATATACTCAAAAGACTGCATTATGTTTTTAATATCAACTCCAACTCTTTCTTTTTATGCTATCAATATGAGTATTAGAAATATTTAAATCACTCATGCACCTTAGGTGTTGTTTTCATTGGATATCATTGCCTTAAGGGGTTGTTCCATTCAAATTTTAGTCTGTCTCCTAACAAGGACAGAGAGCAGAATAGTAAAATAACATTTTATATTATTAGTCATTAAATTATTTTTATTCATGAATAATATACTTGTGTATATAATCCATAAACTGAAATGGCAAAGTGCACCAGGTTAATGCAAATGTTCTGCTGGTTGAACTAGATCCAACTTTTGGAAAAAAAAAAAATGTCTTAAAATAGCAGCAGCCTGAGGCTCTGTGGTGCAATTCCCAGACCTCAAAAGAGAGAAAAAAAAAAAAGAAAAAACTGCAACAAACAACCTACCATTCTGTTCTTATTCATGTGCATTGGCTATTATTCACTGTCACTCACAGGGAAGGTTCCCTGGTCTCATACCCCAGAGGCATGGTCTGAAGTCCTGTCCATTCAGGAGCAGTTAGAACTATCCAATCCTGTGTGCTGACAGGGAATTGGGAGTGGGCTTCCACTTCCTTCTCCTTTTCTCCTGAGTCCGCCATATCGGCCATTTGAATCTAGGCTTCACTCTCCTCCTGAGGAGCTCCAGGTTGCTTTGCTGTGCTGGGGTTGAAGAACCCTAGGGAGAAGGACTGGCTCATGAACACCTGGAAATGGTGAGTGGGCAGTGGCATCATGAACCTGGGGATGGAGGCTGTTAGAACCATGGGATGGGTTGTAGCAGAAACCGGGTCTGGCAAACTGAGACTCTCCAGTCTCTGGAAACTGCAGGTCTGAGACCTGCTGTGGGGCAGTGCACCTTCCATCTTACTGGCCATCCAGGTGGAGAACATGTCAGTGGCAGAGAACACTCACTGCCTTGCAAGATATTCTCAAATACTGTCTCACAGGTGTGTGCCTGTGGCCCAGCATCTTCCCAGATATTGGTGATTGACAGGGGAGCCTCTTATTGTCAAATCTCCACATACCATTTTCCTGCAGAAGAGCAGCTGTGGTATGTAGGGACCATGTTTTCTTCTGAGCTAGCTAATTTTCATTTTTCCTTTCTTTTTCCTTTCTTTTCCTTTTCTTTCCGTTCTTTTTTTCTTTTTCTATTATTTTCTTTATTTTTGTGTCTATGGTGCTGGAAGTTGATCCTTGGGATACTTTACTACTGAGATATATCTCTAGCAATTTTTATTTTTTATTTCAAGACAGGGTCTAGCTTATTTACTAAGAGTGTCTTGTTATGGTCTATATATCTAGATTTTTTATAGCAATTAAGTATATGATTTTTACATAAATATGGATTCATATATGGATTTAGTTTATATTATGATTCCTTGTTGATTTTTGTAGTAGTGTAGTATCACAATATACATGAATATTAGGTAATGAGCAGTACTCCTTTTGGTCTTATAATTGAAAATTTTCCTGGCTAAAATTATATATAATTTTGTGGATGAATTTTAGAAGTTTATAGTATCTTATTTCATTAAAAGTAAAGCTTGTTGATTTTTTTTATTATTGCACTATAGTTATACATAATATTGGGGTTCATTTTTACATAATCATATAATCATGAAATTTAGTTTGCTCCACTATATTACCCAATAGTTTCTCTTTTCCTCTTCTTCTACTTTCTCCTCCCTTCCATTTATTTATAGTTTTATACATTACTGCTTTATAGATACACATAAAAGTAGAATTTATTGTGATATATTCATATAGGCACATAGCAGTTTTACTGGATATATTGTAGGTAAATTTAGAAGAAAATTGTCTTCCTTGTAATGATGAGTTTTATCATCTAAACATGGGATATGTAAGTGTTTCACGTGCTTCTGCTGATACTTTTTTTCTCATAAGTTCTACATATTTTCTTTCTAAACATGTATAAATGTGAAATATCACATGCATATTGCGTACATATAAAACTTAAGCATGGTGTTTTATACTATTTCTTAAACTGAATATACTATAACTAAAAACTTGACTGTCTCCTAGTAATCATTTTTCCCACAGATAATTATTTATCTCTTCCAAAATTTACATTCACTTGAACCATGCCCCTGGGGTTTTATGGTTGGTGTTTGGATGAGTACTGTTGTGTTCTAACCTGTGATCATGGTCACATATGTTGTAATTTCAGGAAGTCTATGACAGTGAGCATCATATATCTTCAATAGCAAGATTTTCCACAAATAATAATAAACTTCTTGAGTTTATTAGTATTCATTTGTTTCATATCATCATCAATATTATTTTGCTTATGATGGAATTCTATATTTCTCTAAATATTTTAATATTGCTTTAGATATTGATATTATTATGATCATTGAAGACTTAGATATACATATCCCCTGTATTAATTGTATTCAAGGCATTTGCCTGGATTTCTTTTGTGGTTTCTGCTTTCAACATTAAGAAAATGTATGAAAAATGCAGATAGAATTGGATTTCAAGAAATAAATGTTTTTGCATTTAATTAATAAAAAAAATTACATTTTTTATTCCCCTGAGTTTGTATTGTGCATATCTTATATGTTTTGTATTTGGAGAGTATTTCAAATGAAATTCTAAGGCTTATCTTTTGAAATACTAACAGAAAATATAAATAAGAAAAATCTCACTTCCTTAGGGCTGCAGGAAAATAAATAAATTTTCTCAACATCATTTGTTAAGTAAATGTTGAATGACACATTCACAAAAACATCCACTTCCTTGAAGACTTTTTTAATGTTTCTGACAGTGCATCATGGATTGTCTTATCTAGAGTTTGGACCTTAATACAAAATCATATAGGATAAGATTTGGCATTCCAAGAAATATGCATTATAATCTATTGTTTTCTGAATGATATATTGCAGAGATAGCAATAAATGTACATTTATTTTTTGATGTATTTACATATGTTTTCTTTAAAATTTATGAGCCTTTAGATTTAATTCTCTTCTTAGTCGTACTCAGACTCTGCACCTGTGATGTGCTTTTTTGCACTCTGTAATCTCCACATACTTACCTCATAAGGAATCTAGGTTGATAGCTCAGTTTTTGAAGAGTTACTGAACATGAAAGTAGGAAAAAACATTTGTATTGGTCTTGGGATGTCTTCTATAGTTACTCTCTTAAAAATGGAGTGAAAATATTTCTTCAGACACATCCTCCACATCAGGAGCAAATCAGTCTTTGAGGAGCTTTGAAGGGATTTCATAGTTCTGTCTCTGGGTAGCTCTCTTTGTGCAACTGGGTTGCCATTTAATATCCAGAAACCTGTGTTTAATTATCCCTATAATGAGAAATAATTTTAGAGAACACAGATGGAAAATGCTCTTCATGGAGGCAAGTAATACATGTATGTGGTGTGGCCATAGGTGACAAACCACCTGGAATACACTGTGGATACTAATTGTTTAACCATTATTTGCCACTCACCTGAATTTATTTCCAAAGTTTGTAATAACCTTTTCACTGTTGGCACCAATTTCATCCACATTACCAGCATACAAGGTTTTATCAATCTTGCCTGAATTCCAAATACCAATTCACTGGTGGCTCAAAGAGGTACAACTAATTGTGTTTCCTTGCACTTCTTTTATTTATGTCTCAAATAAAAGGGTTGTGTGCTCCATGCCTCTATCAGAAATGTTTAGAAAAAGACAGAAGCATGTATTTTTTGCTGATTTGTACAGGAGGGTTTGGAGTACTTCTGCTGGAGTCATTCCTTGTTATAAACTGAACCAGGATTTTCCAAGGTCCTAGAAAAGAACCCCAAAAACAATCAGGTATATAAAAAGGTTTCATTTAGATGGAATATATGTGTATATTCTATATATGCACAAAGGTTTAGGCAATTCTCTTACTTTCTTTTCTTTCAGGTGAGTAATACAATTCCTTATCTGTATTTCTTCTCAGGTTCAAAAAACTGGAGAGATACTGCCCTGAATGAAAGCAGGAGGCTTTAAGCAGAAAGCTTCCAGAGTTAGGTTTCCTCCCTCCAAAGGCTGGCCATGGTCCATTCCATTCTAAATAAGAGAAAGCAAGCAAAGTATATTAAAATTACACACACACACACACACACACACACACACACACACACACACTCACACACACACACCATTAGAAATCCTACTTTTATTTAATAAGAGCCATCAACCAAGTTCTAACATAATAAGAAAAGTTGTATGAGTCTTGTGGTGTAGTGGAGGTTTTTGGGATTTTAAATTAGACACATTTTTTTTTCTTTGTACAGGGGATTGAACCCAGGGGCACTTAAGCACTGACCAATTTTTCCAGCAGTTTTAAAAGTTTTGTTTAGTGACAGGTTCTTGCTAAGTTGTGGAGTCTGGTTTTTGAACTTGCAATCCATCTACCTTAGCCTTACAAGCTGCTGGGATTATAGGCATGTGCCACTGTCAGTGGCAAGAAAATTCATCTTGCTTCCAAGTCCACTTGCTCATTTAGGGGCTTTCAGCATAGGAAGAAAAGTACGATAGACTGGCAATTAGGTCTAAGACAGAATTGCAAAATAAGGGGTTGATCTTTAATCCTGAATCCTCACTGGCCACTCAATTGAGGCATATGTCAGCAGTAGGCTTTCATGTTTCTGCAGAATATTTTCAGCCACTATCTGATAGTCCCTTTTGAGCACATGTATGCCAGCATTCCAGCACATTCCCAGATTGTGTGGTGGATTGTGGAGAGGGAAGATCATCAGAATCAAAACTCCATGTATTTTTTATCTGCAGGAGGAGAGTTGTGATCTGTAGTCTGCCTGTTTCTCAGTTCTTCCTTCTCCCTGAGCTCATTCTTCTGTTTTGGTGGGGTGGTGATATTGTGCTTTGAACCCAGAGGTCCTGTACCACTGAACTACATCGCTTGTACTTTATATTTTTAATTTGACACAGATGCTTAGTCTGGCCTTAAACTTATGCCTAGACTTATGAGTTGCTAGGATTACAGGTGTGTGTGACCCTGGTTGAATGTTCCCAAATCTTTTAAATGTATGGGAAGCAAAATGTAAAATAAGGATGTGTGTACATGTGTGTATGTGTGGGTGTTTGTGTATAATTTTAATATATTTTGTTTGCTTTCTCATTTCTAGAATGGAATGGACCATAGCCAGCATTTGGAGGGAGAAAACCTGTCTCAAAGCTTAAACCTTCATGTGTATGTCAATAAAATCATAAAATTGCAGCTCCCTTTTCATATTTTCAATGACAACTTCCCCTAACCTTAATATTATCAATTATTTTCCCATTACATTTCAAATGAGCCAATTAATTTTTAATTTTTTTCTTTTTCTTTTTCTTTTTTTTTTTTTTTTTTTTTTTTTTTACCAAGAACTGGATAGAACTTTCTAAAGAATTTGTTTTCTGGCTGGGTGCAATGACAAATGCATAAAATACCACAGACTCAGTTGGCTAAGGAATGAAGATTGCAATTCCAAAGTCAACATCAGAAATTTAGATTGAGCATAGGCAACTAAGAAAGACCTGTCTCAAATTTTTAAAACAGACTGGGTATGTAGCTCATATTTAACATGACCCTGTGTTAAATCCCCAGTAACATAGAAAAAGACAAAAGCAAAAACTTTTGTTGTTGTTATTATTTATGAGAATTTCACATGATAGAAAAGTAGAGAAAAATCACTTGACTTTTGTAAAAATATGTGCTTGTATTCTTCTTTTCTCTCTCGAAGGCCAGATACCTTGTTAAAATGTCTTTTTGTTGAGAGCTCCCCTGATGGAATTCATGTAAGAAAGTTCTCCTTCCCTCTCTGATATTTTTCTGGTAGTGTGTTTCAGAGCTGTCTGATATGAGGATCCCACAGCTGACACATCTAATGTCTCTTGAGAGTGTAGTGAATATTAGTACTTGGGTCTTAATTTTGGTGGTATAGTTTTGCAGGGAAGTAGCTGAGTGCTCTAAAGCTGGAAGAAATCTCCTGGGGTACCCTTCATCCCAAATTCACATCAGTTGTTTCCTGACCTTGGCTACTGTGAATACTGCTACAGTGAGGATGAGAATGCAATCATTTATTTAACATACTGATTTCAAATACTTTGGAATCACACCCAGAATTATTATTGTGTTAGTTTTTAAATAAACTAACTTTCAACTTTTAAGGTTTTTTAAAAATTGGTTTTACTGAATTCATTTCTAACAATTTAAAGTGTTTCTTTCTTCCATATACATATAATTGTGGTATTTGTTATTCTTCCACTTTTTAAAATAATCATTCTAACAGCTGCACTCAGGTCACAGAAGCTCTTATAGTTGAATTGTGCACTATATTCATGATGCAAGTTTGTTAGAATCGTTGCTGCCTTATACTCATCGAAAGAAGGTGATGTAATACTATTTTAGAAGTAAACAGGGATCTGTACTTTTGTCCCCTTTTCTTCACTTCTGGTGGGGATTTTAGCCCATGGAAATGCTTGCTTACAAATATGGAGTCTCTTCTTTGTGATATACTGAGATAAAAACATCTGTATTTGTCATTGCTCCCAAGGCCTGGAGGTTTAGGATGTAGTCAATTGAACGGAAAAATTTGAATTTCAGACAAATTTCTTACAGAAAGAATTGCCTAGTCCTGGAGTTATTAGTGAGGTGAATTGAGGTAGAGGACTCATGAAGTACTTCACTTCCACTTGGGCAGCCAGTCATGTACTGTATTTCCCTTGTTAACTCTTTGGTGCTGCATAGATAGAAGATCAACTATTAGCAATGAACTTTTGCACATTATGCTGGCAAATGTCTTTTAGGGAAAATTGGGACCCTTGCATTTTAACTCCTCTTCTTTCCTGGTCCCCTGAAATAAAATCCAGGGCTCTTGCATTTTCCTAGAAAACCACTCCTTTTCTCTGATCTTTATACTCAAGTATATCTAATCTCTTTCTCTGTGTGCACCAGTTAAGTTAAAATTCAAATGACAGAAAATTTAGAATTAAATGTGCTATATTTATGACCCTGTTTTCCTCTACTCAGGGTGAGAGTGAATTTAAGTATCCCATCCCAGCTATAAGGATCATTGCTCAAGGAATGCTAATGTTCTAGTATAACCAAGTTTTCCTACTCATCTGATGGTTGATTTTTTGTTTGTTTTATATGCCTCTAGTCAACTTATAAATTTAAGAAAGATTAAAACAGGTTTAAAGATTGATTTGGTGTATCCATGAGTTGATCAAGAATCAGGAGGTTTATATTTTGTGTATTTTTATAATCATTCCTCTTAATATCTGCTTCCTGGTGGGTGGTGCTGGGGTATCATTCCAGTATTGTACACATTCTGCACACAATCCCAACCAGTGGTCTGGTCTCTAGTTCTAATATCTACCATTTGATTGTATTGTATCATTCATTCACATTAAATACTTTTCTTGATATGATTGTATTTTATAGGCCTTTTATTGTACCTATCAATAAAAACCATATTTAGATACATATGGATTTTCCTATCTAATTTTCTCTATTGTGATTTCTTGGTCTTTATATTACCACAATATTAAAATTTTATAACATATACTAGTATCAGGTAATGATAGTTGATACTTTGCTCTTATATTTCAGAGTTCTTGCCTAATATATATGTATAAACTTCCTGGAGAATTTTGAATGTTTTTGCATTGTTCCCTTCTTTAATTTCATTGAGGTATTATTATAGTTGTCTTGGAGAAAATGGCCATTCTTATGATAGTTTTATACATAAAGTGAGCAAATGGTTCTTTGATGTACTTCTGTGTATTTTTATTTTCTCAGTTCTGCACATTTTTATATATTCTTACACATGAAATACAATATTCATGTGACAACTTTATAAAATATACATGGTGTTTTTAGTATTTCTCAAAATGAATATGACAAAAAATGTGTCTAGCTTCCAGAACCATTATTTTTCACAGTTTGTTATTTATTTCTTCTTAAATATACATCCCCTTTAACCATGCCCCTGGGTTTCAACTCAAGAAGAATATGGCTATTTCTTCATATGTCCAGGTGTTTTAATTTCAGTATCTGTTTCTGCTGGTGATGTGTCATGTATTTTTGATTAAAAAAATACTTCACATGGATAATAGCAGTTTAAACAATATCTTCCATTTATACGAATGCCTTTCTTCCACATGTTCATCAATACTGATTAATTTTGTGTTTATGATGTGATTTTATTTTACATTACCTAATTTCTAGAGACGTTTAGGTTTTCATGATTATGGAACATTATATATGGTCTATTTGAAGTGAGTGTTCAAGTTTCTTGCCTGTTTTTCTTTTGGCAGTCTGTATATTTCTTCTTATAAATGTTTGATTATATAGGAGGCAACTAGGTCCTTTTTCCTTGCACCATTTTATGGTATCATTTGATGAATGAAATTTTTATTTCAATATTATACAATTTATGAATTTAAAAATATTATTTTGTATAATTTTGAAAAGAAAAACTTTTTTGTTGTTCTTTTTCCCTTTTGTGATATTGGGGATTGAAACTGGTGTACTATTACTGAACTATATTCTCAGATCTTTTTTAAATTTTATTTTCAGACACACTTGTTAAGTTTCTTGGGTTTTCCATAGACTTGTGATCCTCCTGCCTTAGCCTCCAGAGTACTGAATCACTTATGCACCACAATATGCATCCTGTCTCATTTTCTTATGTCAACTTTTGGATGCTTTATAATTTCTTTTATATTTTACTTTTCATAATCCTTATATTTAGTATGTGAAATGGGTTATATGGTATGAGTTAAGAATACAATAGCATTTTTACTATCATACAAATATCTCCATATCCTAGCATCTTTCTTTGGAAAGAAAGGCATTTTTCACTATTTCCTACACTACAATTTCTGTGATTTAAAACTGTCTAAATAGCAAGAGACTTATTAAGAGGTTTGTCTTGAATTCCACCATGTATTTGTTTTATTATGAGGTCTACACTGATTGCTTTAAATTTATAACATCACTCTATTGTTGCATTATGGTGTTTTGGTCAGTGGTAGACTTCATGTACAACAATGGAATGGATATATCAAAGAGCCTTACCATTTAATAGTCTGTCCCAACTAGATTCTTGTCATTACTCTCAGGTATTTGGAAAATAGCAGAATCATCTTAGAATGAATTTTCCAGAATACATTCACTTCATCATATATATGCATATATATGCAATTACATAGTATATAATTGATACAATTTTTACTTACTGAATTATTGAGTTTACCAGGGTGTTTCTGAGTTACAAAGCGATTAAATAAGTTACTGAGGTTGTCTTTGAACTCTTGATCCTTCTGCCTAATCCTCCTAAGTTGTTTGGAATACATGCTTGCTCCACTACATCTGGCTCATTTGCTTTTTAAAAGCACCATTATTGACTTTGCTGATTCTGTGTTATGTTTATTTTCCATATTTTCTAATTTGACTCTTTTGTTTAGGATTTTCTTTTCTCTACTCTACTTTTTATAAAATTTCTTTGTTTCAAACTATTTGATGGATTATTTGCTAATGAATTCCTTGTCATTTTATGGATTATTAATTTATGTGTCTATATTTTATTTTTAACATCAGTTCTAGATACATGCCACTTTTTTACAGGCTTATGGATGTTTAATTGGCACATATTAACCTGCACATATCTTAAGTGTATACTTTTATCTTGTGGCATATATACATATCCATGAAACCAGCACCACAGTCAACCAAATTGTCATGTCCATTATTAATATGTTCCCAGAGATTACATTCCATTTATGTGTGATCTACAAAATGTTTAAATGCATTATACTGCCATGTGCATGTAATTATAAAAAGTATAATAAATTAAAAATAAAATGTTCCCAAATGTCATTTTAAATCCCTTCTTTTGTTCTTTCTCACAGCCATTCATGTAATAAATTTGGTTTTATTAAGCACAGCAAGAACAGGTAAACATTAAAATTATAGAGGTCCTTGAATTACCACAAAGGAAAAATACCATGTACTATTGCTTACATCAAGAAATAGAATATTTACGATGCCTCGAGAACATGTTCATACTCTCTTCCTCTTAGAACCCTTCCATAATGTCTGATGGTAGGTACTCTTTTCCTTTTCTATATAAGTACTCTTTTTCCTTTTTTAAAAGCAAAGTAAGCAAAAATAAAAGAGAAATATTATTTCCTCTAAATTTATTAATGCAAAATTGGAGGAGAAAGTGGAAGTTGTGGGTTTGTTTCTGACCCTGAGCTCACCCCAGGCTCCTGCTCTCTGATAGGAGAAGTTGTGAGGTAAATCTAGAGATGAAGAGGGAAGAGGAGGGCTGGAGCAGGATGCAAGGCTGGGGGTTGTTATGAGAGGCTACCAGAGTATAAGTTTTATAAAGTAGCAAAGGAGCAAGCAGGAGAACAAGTGCAACTGGTGACCAGAGGAAAGCTTAAATGGATCAGGCCAGATGGTGTAACAATGGGAGAGTTACTAGGGAGTGTCAGCATCCAGACAGGTGGAAATGAAAAGGCTGGAATAAAAAGAATAGCATCTCTTGTGCAATTCTCCATGCTACAAGCAGGTAAAATGTTTGCACCCTAGTTTTTTCCCATTCTCACTTTCCAAGGGGCATTCCATCCCAAACCCATTGGAAGGGTGCTCCCTTTGTCACCCCATTTTCTGATTTCTGCCAATTGGAATTCACTTTATCTTTTTTCCCGTGTTCTTCCTCATCTTCTGCATATTTTTTATTCCCCTCTTCATACTCAGTAGGTACTATTTCCTCCTAAGTTCCCTTCTTAACCTTCTCTACCACTTCTTTTTTATTCTCCTTCCAATTTGCTTGGTCCTTCAGGTCATTGGTGGCAATTACACAACAGCCCACTTATTTTCTGTCTAGGGGAATAATTGATGTTTCATAGTATGTGCTTGAGTAGAAATCACAATGCCATTTTCCAAAGTGACTTTAATTTTTACCTTACCACAGGAGACCTGCCAATTCCAATCACTTAACACCTGTGTGATGATTATTTATTTGAATGTGTATGATTAGTTTATTTCTTTTCTTCCTGGTGAGTATACAATAGTCTTTTAGCTTGAGTTTAATGTCCTTAAATAGTATTGCTTTATACTAATATTCATGCTTTTCTTGTAATTTTAATGTTTCCTCCTTTGTGAAATATTTTGAAATTTCTCATCTGTTCTGTACTCTGTTGAGATGTATTTTTCCCCAAAGAAATGGTTGAGAGTGTGTTTCTCAACCTCTTGTGGTAGATTACAAGTGGCAGTCACACCCCAAAGGAAGGAGAAACCTCCTTTCACTGTATGATGAAGCTGAAAACCTCAAGGACTGTACCTTTTTTCTCATCTCTATTATATAGTCTTATAACCTGTTGTGTCAGGCAGGTGTAGGACAGGAAGTGTCATGCATCTCTTTAACTTCTCACAGGCAGCTTGGAATTCTGGTGTACAAATCAAATGCTTTTTTTTTTTTTATTCCTTTTAAGGCCTAATATGGTAGTTTACATATTAGTCCAAAATTAGGGACCAGTATCTGACTATTTTAGTCATATTTTTTAATAATTGTGACCAAAATTCTGTACAAGAGCAATTTTAGAGAAGGAAGAGTTTATTATGGGGGCTAACTGTTTCAGAAGTCTCAGTTCAGAGATGTTGGCTCCATTCCTCAGAGACTGGGATGAAGCTGAACATTGAGGCAGAAGAGTGTGGTGTATAAAAGCATGTGAGAAGATGGTGCCAGGAAGCAGAAAGTGCTCTGCTCAATGAGGTTGAAAGATAATCCTCAAAGGCCTGCCCCTAAGGACCTTTCTCCTCCTGTCACACCCTACATGCTTGGGGTTACCATTCCATCCCTTACTGAGGCTTAATGCACTGAATATGCAAGACTCCCCTAACCTAATCATTTAATATCTAAACCTTCTTGCATTGTCTCGTGCATGAGGTTTTGGGGGGCAAATAATATCCAAATAATAACAATGACATTTACAGACACCCATGTACCTGTCTCTAGTTTCTGACTTCTATAAGGCTTAAGATAGCCTTCTTTAAATCTGACATCAAAATTCAAGTCAATTGGATAATCTAAAATCCCAGATAGGTAACATATCTACAAAACTCAGCCATCTTAGTGGACACCTCATATCCACATGAGGTGAGGTGTCTTACTGCAGCAATATAATATTTAAAAATCTGAGTTCATAGTTGGGGTTGGCTATAAGCAGATAATCCTCATATTGAGAAAGGATTTCTTAAACCACTCATAACACTTAGTTAACAATTTTGATAGAATTTTATTCAAAAAATTACAAAAAAATTAAATCTCTATGTAACAAAACCCAACAATACTGGATTGTTACTTTTGAATTGAAGTCCTGTCACTCAGGAGCAGTAATTAGGAACACCTTATCAGAGGAATGCAAAGAAACTCATCTCTTAAAATTGGTCTTAATCAGCCATTGTTACCTGGCATTAATAGTAGTAAAGTACATGGATTTGGTAATATTGGATAAATATGTGAAACTATGTTTCTTTTAGTTCTCAGATCTTCTTGCCCAAATTAGTATGCATCAGTGGGTTTTGAATTTTTTTTTAATTGGAAGATTGGGTTATTGCAGGCTGTTTGGCAAATACAACCAAATCCATCTTTTAAGAACTTGTCCACAAGAGATTTCAACCCTATTAATACTTCACTTTTAAGGATATATTGTTTCTTCATGGAGTATTACCACCTTCTTAAACAAAATATTATTTGAAAAAATATTTGTCATCCTTCTCAGAGCCCCTTTGACCAATACAGCCTTATTTATTTATTTATTTAGACCATGGATTGTACCCATATATCCATATCCTCAGCACTTTAATTTTTTGCTTTTATTTTGAGTCAGGGTCTCACCAAGTTGCTTAGGGTCTTGCTATATTGCATAGAGTGGCATTGAAATTGAAATCCTCTTGCCTCCTCCTTCCAGATAGCTGGGATTAGTGGTCTGTGCCACTGTGCCTGACTCAATCATTTCTTTTAAAATCTCTATCACAAATTGATTTTTGTTTTTAAAAATTGAATATTTTTTATTTTTCTTTACATGAAAAATTATTTTTATATTTGTATACATAAAATATAAATGTCATTTGATCCAATTGATTTTTTTGTCTTCTTATTTTCATTGCTCTTCTTATTTATAATAACTGCCCTGCTCTGATAAATGTTTTAATATTCAAACTCTCTTTTGACCTTAATATATCCTTAAATCTGAATCTCAGATCAAATAAACTTTGATAAATATTGAGCTCTACCATTTAATGGATACTTCATAAAATATCATAAAAATGAATATTATTATTGCTATCCACATTATATTTGGTTTTGTGAATTAAAATATATAAAACTCATAGAGCATTATGTACACATTTGAAATATTAAAAAGAAGATTATTATTGAGGCAGGCAAGATGGTGTATTAGAGTAAGGCAACATTTCTCCTAGCTAACTTATGCAGAACTCAAGTGTTGAAAAGAGTACTTCTCCCTGAGGCTCCAAGTAATAAATCTTGAGACTGGAGGGTCAATGTGCTCTTGCTGAACCAGAGACTGTACAACTAATTAAATTGATCTAAAAAAAGTTACAACAAGTTTACCAATCATCATAGGAGAGATGAACCAGGAGTCATCTTGAGAGTAAATTATAGCTGTTCCAATGGGTAGTGCAAATCCAGTCTGGGAGATTATGGTTAGGCCTGCATACACCTATCTGAGCCTAGCAAAGGCTTAACTGAGGTTAACAAACCCAGGTAAAAGAAGAAACCAAGAGGATTTTTGCTTAGGTAAACTCCAGTTGCAGAGGTAGGGAGAACCCAACTCTCTCCAAAACTATGAGTCCTATGGCTCAAAGGATCTCATAAGGCCAGCTAAAATATTTGATGTGGTGAGTTTCAGTGCACATAGATCTCTTGATTAACTGCCTGACAGGTCATGGGCACTTCCAAGACCACAGCACCCACTTTCCCCTGAACCCATCCAGTTTGGCACCTGCTGAATCCTTGGCTTCCACCCATTTTAGTACCCTACCTGTTGTTGGCACTTGCCAGTTTTCTTACATCCAACTGCTCCTGGCCTGCACTGTTTGTCTGATCCTGTGATCACAATCTGCCTCGGCCCTCTGGACCCCAGAGGCCCAGTATTCCAACCTCCCCAACTTCACACCTTGTCCAATGCTTGAATGCCTGCAATTTTACTGCTTGGCCTATAGCCCAGTGTGCCAGGCTGCAATGTCCCTTCCAGTTCAATCTGACCCAGGCACCTTCATTGCTCACTGGCCCACAGACTGGCCCAACCAGCCCAACATTTTATCACATGTCATGCCCAGTCCTTCACAGATTGACATCTGCCAGGCTTTTGAAAAATATCAATTCAACAATGCCAGCAACTCACTATAAAATAAAGCAACCAGAACCTCACTAAAATGATGTCCCTGCAACCAGGAACTCCACCCATGGGACCTTCTCTCATAGAATCCATTGCAGAGCACACACTGGTTGTGGGTGGATAGCTCTTCCCATTCACTCTTTACCTATCTCACAAGAAGTTCAGAAGTCTTAGAAACCAGCTGGCAACTTGAAGAACAACACAATAAAACATAAGGGCTCAATATCCCACACCCCATACACCCACACTCAGTTCACACCTCAAGAAGAAACAAAATTAGTTGAGGACAGAGAGCAAACACATATGGTAACTATTTGTCCAACACAGTCAAAACAACTTCATACTTTCTTAACTTTTCATCCAGGTTTTTCACTTTTTTAATTTTTGGCTATGTTTCATTTTGTTTTTGGTGTTTTTTTTTTTTTTTTTTACTTGAATATGTACTGATTGGTTCAAGAACACCTGTACATATAAAGATTTGCTACTCTTCCTAATTTCTAGCCTTTTTGTTGAAGGTTGCTATTTTTCATGGCCAGTTTTTTGAGGGTCAAGGTTTTTGATTAGCATAGTTTGATTTTGTTTTGTATATTTTTTTCCACCACTGTATTCTCTATTTCTCTTTTCCCCTCTTTTTTTTCTATTGTGAACAACCAAATTCTATCACACTCTTACTTTATATTCTTTCTTCTATTCTTGTCTTCCTCTTCCTCATTAACATGACATCCTATGTTACCATTTCATCTGCCCTATTTGCCCTTTAAAATTGCAAACATTTTCTACCTTTCTACCTCCTTTTTCCTTATACCAAATTGGATCCTTAACATCTCTCAATGCTACTTGATGTGTATAACATCTTCCCCTACCACCAATGCAAGAGCAGTAATTAATATGGCAGAAGTAATAGACAACACCTATTGTTTGATTTTGTGCCAGACATAATTTATGATTACTTACTTTTTTATTAATGAAAATTGCTGATCCTTCTATTTCTGTATATTATACCAAGTAACACTGTAGATGCCAAAATAGGAACTAAGTACCTAATCTACTGCTGTATAATTTTGGCATAGATTTTTACTATCCTTGGCCTCTGTCCCCAAACTCTGAGGTGCTTATAACAGAAGGGCACTATAGATTTATACGGTAGAAACTCTACTGCTTCAGATCCATCGAGATAGATGGGTGGATACACAATCAATATAAAAAATGAAGGGAAAAAAATCATACCAAACAACATAGAATACCTCAAAAACAGATGCCATTGACATATCAATGGAGGAAAGACCTGAGATGGAATTCAGAAAGTTCATGGTTCAACTGATCTATGGTGTAAAAGATGACAAAATAAATGAATTAAGAGAGAAAATACAAGAATTTAAATGTAACTTCAATTAGGAGATATAGATCCTGAAGAATAATCAATTGGAAATTTTCAAAATGAAGGTATTAGTGAACCAAATTAAAAATCCAATGACTAGACCACATGGAAGATAGATTATAAGGACTTGAAGACAAAGTATATAATCTTAAAAATATAATTACAGATAAAAGATGTTAAGGGACTGTGGAAAGAAATTTTAAGATAAAGGCCCTTGAAATACAGAAAAAATACTGCACAATCTTAATAAAATAACATCAGAAAATTTCTAAAGTCTTAAAAACAAAATGTAAAATTAAATGCAGAATGCAAACAGAACTCCAGATATACAAAATTGCAAGAGGCCCATTGAAAGAAACATCATTTTGAAAGTGTCTAATACACAGGAAATAAAATCTTACAAGAAGCAAGAGTAAAAGACTGGTCACATTTTGAGGAAAGCCAATGCAAATGTCAGCTGATTTTTTAACCTAGACCCTAAAAGGTAGGAGGCTTCAAAATACTATATACCAAACTCTAAAGAAAATAAATGCCAACCAAAAATATTATATAAAAAATTAAGCTTTTTTTAAATAAAATAAAAAAAAATTTTCATGATAAAGTTTAGAAGAATTCACAACTTAAAACTGACATTACAAAAGATATTCAATAAAATATTTCAAAAATACATGGAGAAAAAAAAACAAAAGCAGAAACACTACAAGAATACTCAAAGGAGACTCAGTTCAAGTGAAAAACTAAAAATAAACCAAAGTTACAGGAAATAAAAAAGCATCTTTCAATAATAACACTGAATACAAATTGACTAAACTCATCAAAAAAAGTTATAGGCTTGCACATTAAGTTGAAAAACAAGACCCAATTTTGTGCTGTCTTCAAAAAACTTACACATAAAGAAAATCATCCACAGAATGAAGGTGAAAGTTAGGGTAAATTATATTATTAATGTTGTCTTCATAAACAAGAAGGGGGTCCTTTTCTCATATCAAATAAATTGGACTTCAAAGTAAACTTAATCAGAAGAGACATAGAAGTCCATTTTATTCTGCTTAAGGGAATCATACAAGAAGAAAGAGCAGTCATTGGTATTTATATCCTAAAAGGAGCAGCTAATATATCAAGCAAGCTTTCCTCAACATCAAGAATCAAATAGGCCAAAACACAATAACACTGGGTAACCTTAACACACCCCTGTCAACATTAGGTAGACAATCCAAACAAAAAATAAAGATGCAACACAACTAAAAAAATCTGTAGTTAACTGTCATATATAGAATATTTAATCCTTCAATGACTGAATATGCCTTCTCCACAGCACGTGAAACATTTTGCAAAATATTATTAGAATTCAATGATAAGAAAAAAAGCAGAAAATCCTCAAACACCTGGAGACTAAATCATTGCAATTATTTTATTGAATGATGAATGGATTGTAGTATGAATCAGTGGTGAAATAAAAAAAAATACTTAGAAGTAAATGAGAATAGTGGTACAACATATCAAAACTTCTGGGTCACTCTGAAGGAGGTTGTAAGAGGAAAGTTTATATTATTGAGCTTGTATATGAAACAAACATGTAGAAACCAATTAAATGAACTAACATTACATCTCAAGACCCTAGAAAAATAATAAATCAATAACAACATCATTAGATCACAGGAAATAAAATCAGAGTCCAACATAATAAATTAGACATTATAAAAACAATTCAAAAGTCAATGAGAAAGTTGGTTCTTTGAAACAATAAAATAATTTGATAAACTTTTATCTCAGCTAAATATAAGAAGGAGAGAACAATGCAAAAATTTTAAATTTGTGATGAATGTATCACCACAAGTCCTACTGAAATAGAGGGGAGTATCAGAAATTACATTGTTTTAATACTCCAATGTGTAAAAATATTCCTAGATATTTATGACCTAACCAAACTGTATCACAAGGACCTAGAAAAGTTGAAGAGATCAAATTCTAGTAATGAAATTGAGGAAGTCATATAAAACCTACCAAAAGAAAAGTCTAGGACTGGATGGATTCTCAGCCAAGTTCTACCTGGCTTTTAAAAAAAAAACTAACATTAATCCTCCTCAAATTTTTGCACAATATAGAAAAGTAAGGAATGATTTCAAACTAATTCTATTAAACTAGTAGTCCCCTGATTCCAAGATCAGACAAAGTCACATCAAAGAATGAAAACTTCATGCCAATATTCTTGATGAATATAGATGCAAAAAATTCTTAATAAAATATTGGCAAATTGCACAAAAAACACATTAAAATGATAGTTCACCATAGACAAACCCAAGGCTGGCATCATTGTAAATGGAGAAACTGAAATCATTACAAAAACAGGAAGAAGACAAGGAAGTCCTCATTTACCAATTTAATTCAACATACTCCTTGAAACCCTAACTAGAGCAATGAAGCAAAAGATAGAAATTGAAGTGATACTGATACCGCTGTTTACCAGTGACAAGTTCTGCATCCCCAGGTGTTGAAGTATAATGCCAGAGAAGCATGCTGAGGCAAGCATAAAGTAGAAAACAAGAAACTTCATTAAAGAAAAGCAAAAGCAGACTTCCCCTCCAGGGGGAAAATGGGGACCCAAAGGCAAAATCCATTGGATAAGCAAATCTTGTCCTTTCTATAGGTTTTATTCTCCTGGTTTTTTTTCCCCTTTATCTCTTTTCTTCCTGCATATGTGACTAGGACAGAATTTGCAGGTGAGATGCATAACATGAGAAGTGAATGAGCAAGGGGAGGGCCAAAGTGATTCAGGCAGGTAAGGGCCCAAGGTGCATTAATTAGCATCTCCTTGCCTGTGGTCCCTGACAAGGGTAGGTAAATTTGGTAATCAATGGACTCCGTAGATCCTTGACATTCCATTGTCCCAGGGCAGCCTCCAATTTCCAGAAGCAGATGACTTTCATGACCTGCAATTCCTTGATTTGACCCAATCCCCTTTTATACACTAACTGCCTGTCCTAAAATCTGGCTTCATTCCCCCTCTAGTTTTAGGAACTCCTTACTTCTATTAGAAAAGGGGGCAATGACAGCTCTGGCTGCTTCAAGCTGGAAGGGGGCAATGTGGGACAAGCAGTTTGGAGTTCCCTTTCAGAAATTGGGTCCATGGAGGGGTCCAGGGTAAAAGTCTCATTGAGAAGTAATTGGTTGGAGGGTCATTTGAGAGATGGGTGGTATATAGGACAAACAAGAAGTTATGAGTACTCAGATAATATTAATGCAATAGTAAATGACACAGCATAGGAACACAACAATGAATATCATAGTGATGACAGAGACTAATAATATTTTTTATCAGAAGGTACCAGAGAAGCAGCAACTAAGAATTTGTTCCCATTAAAGTATGGAGAGGACATGGTCTTTATCTGAGAGTGTAAACCTTTAAGAATGTCAGTCACATTGCCAGAGTTGTCAGAGATGTAAACACAGCATTCAGTTCTAACAATGGCACAAGTACCATCTTGGGATGCATTGAGGATATCAAAAGGTATCCAGTTTTGTAAGATGAGTGTTACTTCTGTGTTAATGAGAGAAATGCTTTAAGCAGTTTCATTGTCACTTTGAAGGTGGTGGGACAGCCCATATTGAGGAATTATTTCCTGTAATAAGGCTTTGACTACTTCTCCTTCCTGTTCAGTTCAGGAGGGATAGGCCTCAGTGCACCCAGTAAAGGTATCTTCCATAAATATTAAATATTGAAATCCATTGCTTTTTGCCATGTGAGTAAAATCAAGATGCCAGTCTTCTCCAGGAATTTGCCCTGTCCTCTGTAGTCTTGGGGACTCTTTGGCATAGTTAAGTGGGCTATTTCTTTGGTACATCTCACAGGTTTTGACTATTTGTTGGATTGTTTTTGAAATACTCTTTCCTTCAAATATCTTTTGAGTTAATTTGAGAGTGTTTTCTTCTAGATGGAAAGATTGAGGTAGGGTGTGTAAAATCTTACACTGGAAATTAGCAGGTAAGTAAAGTTTGTCATCTTCCATCTGAATCCATTCAGAAGGTAAGAGATTACCTCCTTGAGATAAAGCCTGCTGTGTTTCCTTCCTGGCTGTATTGAGGTCTTATCTCTGAGGGAAAGCCTGTCCATATTAGAGGTGCTAACGTTGTCATTTGTTGTAAAATCCTCTTAGTTCCTTCTTTGGTTTGGTGTTCTGCTCATCTATTTCCTTCTGTTATCTCATCTATTCTTTTGATGTTCTGGGCAGTGGATTACTGCTACATCTTTGGGTAAATGCAGAGCTTCTAATAGTTTTAAGATCTGTTCACAGTTTTTTATAACTCTTCTCCTGGTTGTTTGAAATCCTCTTTCTTTCCAAATTGCTGCATGTGCATGTGGGATTAAGTAGGCATATTTAGAGTCAGTATAAATATTAATTCTCTGTTGTCTCCCTAGTTTGAGTGCTCTTGTTAGGGCTATCAATTCTGCAAGTTGTGCACTTGTGCCTGTAGGCAAAGATTGTGCCTCTAAGGTGTCATGTAGAGTCAACACAGCATATCCAGGTTTGTGTTCTCCTTGTTCCATAATGGAACTTTCATCAGTGAACATGGAGAGGTTTTGAAGGTCTTACTGGGCTGAGTAATTAATTCATAGCTAGAACCTGTTGGCAGTCTTTTTCAGGACTTTCCTCTACTGTTTCTGGGAGGAAAATAACTGGATTTAAAGTAGAGCAGTCCTTATCTGATTTTTGTGCCCTTCCATAAATAAAGGCTGATATTTTAGAAGGTGACTATCTGAAAGCCATAGTCCTCCTTTTGTGTTTAAAATTTATTAGAGATCACAGGAAGTGTAGACAATAAGGTCTTTTCCCAGGGTGATTTTTATTGCCTCAGGGATGAGTAGTGCTATAGCTGCAATTACTCGCAAATAGTGAGACCATTCCTGAGACACCATGTCAAGTTCCTTGCTGAGATAGTCCACTGACTGTTGAGCAGGTCCATTCTTTTCTGTTACCATTCCTAGGGCTATTCCTCCTCTTTCAATTACAAACAGGTTAATTTTTTCTTCAGTAGGTAAACTAAGGGCAGGGGCTTGGAGTAGGGCCACTTAAATGTCTTAAAGTTTTAATATACTCTGGTACCCATATTAGGTTGGTTGCTCCTTGGTGTAAAGTTTCTTTCAGAATACTGTAAAGAGGCTTAGTAATTCCCCAAAGACTGCAGTATCTGTGCAGATGATATAGCCCATCCTATAGGGCACTTGCTTTGCAGGTGGAAAGACTGTGGTTCAAATCCCCAGCTCAGTGGGATGGGAAAAAAAAAGGACAAAACAAAGTCTGAAGTATCCAGTTATTCCTAGGAAAACTCTGAGTTACCTTTTGGTCTGAGGCAGAGGATATTGTCCTATGGGAGCTATTCTTTCCTGTCCTAGATTGCAGATTCCTTGAGACAGTTGCAATCCTAAATATTGAACCTGTTGTTGACATAATTGATCTTTCATTTTTGAGACTTTATAACCCTGATTGGCTAAGAAGTTTAAGAGTTCTGTAGTAGCCTTTTGTCATTCCTCCTGGGTGGAGGTGCATAATAGGATGTCATCCACATATTGGAGAACAATTGCAAATGACTTATCTCTGAATTTTGTTAAGTCCTTAGCCAGAGTTTGTCCAAATAGGTGGCAACTAGCTCTAAATCCTTGGGGCAGTACTGTCCAGGTTAATTGAGATCCACTCTGGTTCCTTGAAGGCAGATACTGAGACTGAAAGTCCAAAAGTATGCAAAAGTTGGCATCTTTTAAATCTAACACAGTAAACCAAGCAGCAATTGCTGTAATCTCAGGTAATAAAGTATATGGATTAGAAATTACTGGGTGGAAGGGAACAACTCCTTCATTAATTTTTCTGAGGTCTTGGACTAAATGCCATTTCCCATTTGATTTTTGAAATCCCCAAATTGGTGTATTACATGAGTTGTTACAGGGTACTAAAAGTTTCTGCTGTTTGAGGTCCTGGATAATCTTTAATAAGCCCTTTTTGCTTCTGGGCATAGCAGATATTGTCTGTAATGTGGAAAGATAGAGGGATCATTTAAGACTATTTTAATTGGGATTTCAGTTTTTGCCCATCAAATATTGCCTTAACTGGCCCATACTTCAGGGTTTATATCACAACTAATAGAGGTAAACATAATGGTCCTTATGGTCCCAAATTCATTGTAATGTAAGTCTGAAGTTTTGGAAGTAAGTCCCTTCCCAATAAAGGGGTAGGACATTCTGGCACTATCAGGAATGCATGAGAAAATGTTATCCCATTTCACTCAAAACTCAGTGGGGGAGTAAACTTTCTGGTAATAGGCTGTCCAGACACCCCTTGCACTGTAATAGTATTAGAGAAAAGAGGTACAGAATAAGAGGTGAGCACCAAAATACTGCTGCCAGTATATAAGAGGAAGTTGACCTCTTGGTTCCCTGTGGTCAAGGATACCTGGGGCTCATGTGTAGTCATAGGAGTTGCAGGAACCATTAGAATCAACCCTAGGCCCCATCAGTCCTGTGTGGAAGAGCCTGGCCTCAAGAACTTATGGCCTGAGGACAGTCACTTTTCCAATGATTGCTTTGGCACTTAGGGCAGGGCTCTGGAGGTGGCCATTTGGCTCAGAGACTTTCCCATTAGAAATGTCCCTCCTCTCCACAACAGAAACAAATCCATTTTGTGGCCTGAAGTGAAGTTCCCATCTGAGTGGAACAAAAGAAAAATAGACTTCAGGAGCCCGATGCACTTCAAGCAGATGTGGGGTGTGTGGTGACCTCCAAATCTAATTCTGCCATTTACTGGTGACTAGTCCTGCTTCCTCAGGTGTTGAAGTATAACACCAGAGAAGCACACTGAAGTAAGTGTAGAATAGAAAGTAAGCAGCTTTATTAAAAAAAGTAAAAACAGGCTCTCCAGGGTGGAAGAAAGGGATTCAAAGGCAGAGTCTTTAGGATGAGAAAATCCTGCCCTTTTTAAAAGTTTTGTTCTCCTGTTCTTTCCCATTTATCTCTTTCCTTCCTGTCCATGTGACTAGGCCCAGTTTTGCAAGTGAGATGCATAAAGTGAGAAGCGAATGGGCAGGGGGAGGGCCAAAGTGCTTCAGGCAGGTAAGGGCCCAATGTACATTAATTAGCATCTCCTTGCCTTGTCCCTGACAAGGGCAGGTAAATTTGATAATCAATGGGCTCTGGATATCCTTGATATTCCATTCTCCCAGAGCAGTCTCCACCCTCCAGAGACAGATGATTTTCATGGCCTCCAATTCCTCCATGTGACCTGATCCCCTATTTCTACACTAACTGCCTGTCCCAAATTCTGGCTTCAATTTGAGTAGAAATAGAGTGTTCAAACTATTTCTTTTTGCTGGCAACATGATTCTATATGTAAAAGTTCTAAAAACTCAACTGGTAATTTTCTAGAACTCATGAAGAAATTCAGCAAAATATTGGCATACAAAATTAATACCCATAACTCAATTGAATTTCTGTACATCAATAATGAATCAGCTACAATATAAATTAGGAAAACTATCCCTTTGACAATAGCCTCCAAAAAAAAAAAAAAAAAAAAAAAAAACTACTAAGGAATCAACCTTATAAAAGAGGTGAAGCATCTCTACAATGAAAATCAGTGAACAGAACTATAGTTAAAAAAAACTAAATAGGCTTGAAAGCTAACATGACTAAGTAGGTATGAAATGGAACAGAATTGAAGATGTATAGATTAATACCACATAAGTATAGTTACCTCATATTATACAAAGGTGTTAAAAGTGCACACTGGAGAAAAGATATTCCTTTCAACAAATGGTGCTGGGAAAACTGGAAATCCATATGTAATAGAAAGACAGTTGACACCAATTTCTCACCCTGCACAAAAATCAACATTAAGTAGATCAAAGAACTAGAAATTTTACTAGAAATGCAGAACCTACTAGAAGAGCAGTTAGGACCATATCAACACAGTGGTACAGGAACTGATTTCTTGAACAGGACTCTAAAATAAAAATAACAATAATAATAATAAATTTGATGGGACCAAACAAAATACATTCACAACAAAAGAAACATGAAGACAGAACCTACAGAATGTAGAAGAACTTTGCTACCTGTATATATTGTCAATTTCTAGGATGTATAAAGAATTCAGAAATCTTAAACACAAACACACTCACACACAATTAATAAGGGGACAAAGAAACTGAACAGACCTTTCTCAAAGAATAAATAATCAAAAAATATTTGAAAAGTACTCAAGACATTAGAGAAATACAAATTAAAAGTGCCCTGAGATTTCACCTCAGTCTGTTCAGTACGGTAAGCATCAAGAAAATTAATAACACATGTTCATGAGGATGTGCAGAAAACAGGATGCTCATACATCATTGGTGGGACTGCAGATTGTTGTAACCCCTCTGGAAAGTAGTATGAATATTCTTCAAGGAATGGATCCACCATTTAAAGCAGTGAACCCACTCCTTAATATATACCCAAAGGACATTAAATTCAGCATACTACAGTGACATAGCCACATTAATATTTATAGCAGCACAATTTAAAATAGCTAAGTTATGAAAACAACATAAGTGCTCTTCAACAAATGAATGGATAAAGAAATTGGGGCATATATACACAATGCATTGTTAATCAGCCATAAAGAAGAATGACTCCATGACTTTTACCAGTAAATGGTTGGATCTAAAGAATATTATGCTAAGTGAAATAAACCAATTCCTGAATCCAAAGGTTGGATATTTTACTGATATGTGAAATCTAAACCACATAGACTGGAGGAGGGTAAGAAAAGTTCATAAGATTAGAAAATCGTAAAAAGAAGAAGGGAGGATGATATAAATAGAAAAGATAGTACAATAAATCTATACATCAATAATGAATCAGCTTCAATATAAATTAGAAAAAAATCACTTTCACAATAGCCTCAAAAAAAAAAAAAAGAAACTACTTAGGAATCAACCTTATAAAAGAGGTGAAGTATCTATACAATGAAAATCAGTGTATACATATAAAAATACCTGAGTTTCACCATCATGTCCACCCACAAGGCAATTGTCATTCTAATTAGAATAGAATATATCTCATGCTTATATATGTTCATAAAAATGGATTCTACTGTCATGTATAACTAAAAAGAACCAATAAAATTACATAAAACTGACAATTGTTTAAAAAGCTAGATGTTTATCCTTTTATAAATATAATACAATATATACATGTATCAAAACTTTATTGCATAAATATGTATAATTTTGATTTTATACATTAAATGTTTTAATTTGAAGAACAAAGCACAAACTAAATATTCAAATAGGATTGTTGTTGCTATTTGATATTTTAATAACATACATAAATATCATAAAATATCTGAACCCAAATTCACTAGTAAATATTTCATTTATGTGGTCAACCTCATTGCCTTTAAGAAGTTTCTCTAATTCCTATATGGTCTTGGAATAGCTAGAGAAATTGTTACATTTTCAGAAAACCCAGTTCTATTCCAGAACTACTGAATCAGATTCTTCATTTCAGTAATCTCTTATTCATGATTATACTATTATATATGAGAATTCCCTGCATTTTTATTCATTGTACACAAATGGGGTACAACTCTTTATTTCTATGGTTGCACACAATGTAGATTCACATAATTCATTTACTCACACATAGATATAGGGTAATACAGTCTCATTCTACTATCTTTCTTTTCCCCACACCTCCTGTCCCATTTTCCTCTACACCAAAGAAAGTTCCTTCATTCTTCTCTACCCCCTACCCCACCTCTTTATATATCCTCATTTACTTATCAAAGAAAACATTCCACCTTTGGTTTTTTGGGCTTGGCCTATTTCACTTAGCATGATAATTTCTGACTTCATCCATTTACCAGCAAATGCCATAATTTTATTCTTCTGTATATCTGCATATTATTCCATTTTGTATATGTACCACAGTTTCTTCATCCATTCAGCTATAGAAGAGCATCTTAGTTGGTTTCATAATCTAGCTTTTGTGACTTGAACTTCTATGAACACTGATGTGGCTGCATCACTGTAGTATGCTGATTTTAAGTCCTTTGGATATAAACCGAGGAGTGGGATAGCTGGGTCAAATGGGGGGTCCATTTCAACTTTTCTGAGGAATCTCCATATTGCTTCTCAGAGTGGCTGCACCAATTTGCAACTCTACCAGCAATGTATGAGTGTGAATTTTTCACCACATCAATGCCAATATTTATTATTGCTTGTTTTTTTTTTTTTTTTTTTAAATATTAGCCCTTCTAATTGGAGTTAACCAAATGCTTAGGATGATTTTAATTTGCATTTCTCTACTTATTAGGGATGATGAGCACTTTTTCATATATGTGTTGATAACCTGTATATCTTCTTCTGTGAAGTGTCTGCCCCTTTCCTTAGCCCATGTATTAACTGGTTTCTTTGTATTTTGGTGTAAAGTTTTTTTAAGTTCTTGATACACTTAGGAGATTATTGCTCTGTCTGAAGTATGTGTGGAAAAGATTTTCTCCCACTCTGTAGGTTTTCTTTTAACATTATTGATTGTTTCCTTTGCTGAGAAAAAGCTGTTCAATTGAATCTATCCCATTTATTGATTCTTGCTTTTATTTCTTGTGCTATGTGAGTCTTGTTGAGGAAATCTTGTCCTTAGTCACTGTGATGGAGATTTGAGGCTGTATTTTCTTGTTTGGTGAAGGGTCTCAGAACTAGTTCCTAGATCCTTCATCAATTTTGAGTTGAGTTTTCCACAGGGTGAGAGATAGAGTTTTAATTTTGTTTGAGTGCATATGAGTTTCCAGTTTTGCCAACATCATTCATTTAATAGACTATCTTTTCTCCATTGTAAGTTTTTGGCATGTTTTTCTAGTATGAGATAACTGTACTTATGTGGGTATGTCTCTGTGTCTTCTATCCTGTATCATTGTTCTACCTATTTTGGTGCCAGTAACATGCTGTTATTGTAACTCTTCCTCTGTAGTAGAGTTTAAGGTCTAGTATTGTGATACTTCCTACATCAGTCTTCCTGTAAAGGACTGCTTTGACTATTCTGGGTCTCCTGTTTTTTCACATAAATTTCATGATTGCTTTTTGTATTTATATGATAAGTGTCATTGGGATTTTAATAGGGATTGCATTAAATATGTATAACACATTTGGAAGTATGGTCATTTTGATGATATTAATTTTTACTATCCAAGAACATGGGAGATCTTTCCATATTCTAAGATCTTCGTACATTTCTTTCCTTAATGTCTCTAGTTTTCATTGTAGAGATCTTTCATCTATTTGATTAGATTAACTATAAAGTATTTTTGATGCTATTGTGAACAGTTGTTTTCCTCATTTCCCTTCCAGATATTACATTGCTTTTGAATTAAAATGCTTTAGAATTATGCATGTTGATGTTCTATTCTACTATTTTGCTGAATGCACTTATTAGGTCTAGATGTTTTCTGGTGGAGTTTTTTGGATCCTCTAAATAGAATAGAATAGAAATAGAATAGAAATAAAATCATGTCATTGTCAAATAGTGATACTTTTAGTTCTTTTCCTATTTATATCCCTTTAATTTCTTTGGTCTGTATATTTGCTCTGACTAGTATTTCAAGGATGATGTTGAATAGAAGTGGTGAGTTCCAGTTTTTAAAGGGAATATTTCAGTTTTGCTCCATTAAGAATGACGTGAGCTGTGCACTTAGCATAAGTAGCCTTTACAATGTTGAGGTAGGTTCTTACTGTCCCTATGTCTTCTATTACTTGGAGTATGAAGGGGTGTTGTACTTTATCAAACACTTACTCTACTTTTATTGAAATAATTTTATGACTCTTTACCTTAAGTCTATTGAATTGATGAATTTCACACATTACATTATTACAGTTGTTGAACCAAACTCGCATCCCTGGAGTGTACCCCACTTGATCACGGAGGACTAACTTTTTTACATGTTTTTGTATGAGATTTGCTGAAATGTTGTTAAGAATTTTTGCATCTATATTCATCAGAGATATCAGTCTAAAGATTTCTTTCTTTGATGTGTCTTTGGTTTTGGTATCAGAGTGATACTGCTTCACAGAATCAAATTGCAAGTGTTTCCTCCTTTTCTATTTTCTGGAATACTTTGGAATGAGATCTTCTTTGAAGGTCTTGTAGAACTCAACTGAGAATAACTCTTACCCTGAGCTTTTCCTGATTCATAGGATTTTGATGGCTTATTCTATTTCATTGCTTGAAATTGATCTGTTTAAATTGTGTATGTCCTCCAGTTTTAGTTTGGAGGATCATATGTCTCTAGAAATTTGTCAGTGTCATCAATGTGTTCTCCTTTTTGGAGTACAGATTTTCAAAATAATTTCTCATTATGCTATTTTTTTGATGTATATAGCACTTTATTAATAAGTGCCAAAACTTGAAGCAACCAAGGTGTCTGTCAGTAGGTGAATGAATACACCTGTGGTATATCTTGATAATGGAATATTACTTAGCACTAAAAAAAATCCATGAAGACATGGAGAGACCTTAAATGCACATTTCAGACAATTTTAAATACATGTGACATGATTCTAAGTATAAAGCATTCTAGAAAAGGCAAACCTATGAGGATGATAAAAAGATCTGATTTACAGAGGATTGAGGGGAAGAAGAAACAGGTAGAACTGAGGCATGGAGGAATAGGGCAGAGAAGCTATTCTTCATGAAGTATCATACAGAATGTTGCATACATGTCAAACATCAGTCAGTAGCTGGTGTGGTGGCACACACCCATAATCCCAGCTACTTGGGAGCCTGAGGCAGGAAGATTGCAAATCCAAAACTGGCCCCAGTAACTTTTTTTTTGGTACAGAGGGATTGAACCCGGGGGTACTTTACCACTGTGCTATACCCCCAGTCTTTTTATTTTTAGCAGGGTCTTGCTAAGTTGTTAAGACTGACCTCAACCTTGCAATCCTCTTGACCCAGCCTCCCAAGTCTCTGGGATTACAGCTGTGCACCATCAACCAGCCTCTGCAATTTAATGAGACGGTATCTCAAAATAAAAACTAAAAAGGGCTGTGCTGTGGATATAGTTCAGTGGTAGAGTACTCCTGGGTTCAATCCCAAGTTCTACAATAAAAAAAAAATCAAAATTCTAATATGTGCCAGGCATGGTGGCATACAACTGTAATCCCAGAACCTTGGGAGGCTGAGACAAGAGCATTCAAAGTCAGTCTCAGCAATTTAGGGAGGCCCTAAGCAATTCTCTGAGACTCTGCCACTAAATAAAGTACAAAAAAGGGCTGGTAATATGTCTCAGTAGTTAAGTGCCCATGAGTTCAATCCCTGGTAACAATAACAAAAAAGTCCTAAAATGTTCAACAAAAAGAATAAAATCCTAAAATGTTCAACAAAAAGAATGAAACCAAATACAAACTGTAGACTTAGTTAATTAATAAGGTACCAGTAGTACCTTATTACTTATCATCAATTGTAACAAATGTACCACACTAATAGAAAATGTTAATATTGGAGCCAAGTGTGGGGTACACACCTGTGATCCCAGCTACTTATGAGGCTGAGGCAGGATTGCAAGATTGAGTGCAGCCTCAGCAATTTAGTGAGACCCTGTCTTAAAATAAAAATAAAAAGGGACTATGTTTGTTGCGTATGGTACATGCCTGTAATTGCACAATTCAGGAGGCTGAGGCAGGAGGATTGCAAGTTCAAAGCCAGCCTCATCAACTTAGCAAGGACCTAAGCAACACAGAGAAACCCTGTCTCAAAATTTAAAAAAATTAAAAGGGCAGGGGATGTGGTTCTGTGGTTAAGCACTGCTGGCTGGGTTCAATCCCCAGTACCAAACAAACAGATGAAAAAGGAGGAAGGGGGCTAGGGTTACAGCCTAGTGTTAGAGTATCCTTGGTTCAATTCTCAGTATACATAAAAAATTAATATTAAAAGCAGCAACTGGAGAACTCAGTTTCCCCATAAACCTAGTCCTGCTTAAAATAAAGAAAATCTAGCTGGGCATGGTGGCACACACCTGTAATCCCAGGGGCTCAGGAGGCTGGAATAGGAGGATCTCAAGTTCAAAACCAGTCTCAGCAACAGTAATGAGCTAAGCAACTCAGTAAGAGCCTGTCTTTAAATAAAATACAAAATAGCAAAATAGGGTTGGGGATGTGACTCTGGTTGAGTGCCCCTGAAATCAATCTCCCGCACCACAATAAATAAATAAATAAATAAATAAATAAATAAAGTTCACAGTTAATCCTTGAGTCTGACAAGTGATTAGGAGACACTGAAGATGGTCAGAACACAGCCCAGAAATTATCAAGTTGCATGACAATTTACCTATAAGCTGTCCACCACTTGTCCTGGTAAGGAAAGAGAAATTTTTGCAAAATTTATGTCCTGTTTTGGGGCCAAGAGTGGGAAGGCAGATAGCTTTCTTCCTGTTTCTTCTCAATTGCCTTCAGACCAAAATAAGACTTCAACACTGCTTAAGGTGGCACCTTCTTGTCTCCTACAATGCATTGCTTTTTCTCTCCCATCATAATTAATCCTTTCATCATCTTCCTATTCCTTTTTACACATTCAGGGCATAACATATTATCTTCTAGTCCTGGGGATGGAAAGGTACAGACTGGTAACAGGAAGAGAGCAATCATCCTCTTGGGAGTGTCAGGGACCCAGGTCTGACCTGCGCGGAACTGCAGGCGAACCCAACCTGCTGTTTCTGCAGAGAGAAGCTGACCTTGAACCACACACCACCTGACACCAGAGGTTTGTAGTAGAAAGGCCTCCACAGAAGTAGGGATGGGACAGGAATTCACAGCCTTGCGCAGAGCAGCCCTGGCAGCGATCCTTGCCCAAGATGCCAACATGGACTCCTGAGCTGAAGTCATCACTGCAACTATTAGCCTCGTCCTCTTTCTTAACCTTATTACGATCTTTCTGCAACCCCATTGCATCAGCCACTTCCTTGCATTTCCTGGAACACCGCCTCAGTCTGGCCTCCTGAAATGTTTTAGGAATATCATATTTTTGTTCATGGTATGTATGCTTCTGGAACCTCAAATGAACCTCTTTTTTCTGGCCATCGGCACTCAAATTAAATTGTTGGCACCAGTTTTGCAAAGTGTCCCCAGAAACCTTATTAATCGGAGGCAAAATGTTTGGCAAGGGAAGGAGTGGTATTTTACAGTTAGGCTTTGGGGAAGCTTTGAATTGTTCATTCGTTTATGGAAGGTGAACTGCATGTTTGATATCTGCAGTTGAAGAAACACTTGTTTCCATTAGAAGTTCTTGTTTAGGTTCCTCTATAATGGGGACCAGGGTTAAAATCACATTTTCCTCATCTAATTCCTCCTCAAAGAAGTTCTTCTCAGTGATACTGTCATTTGAGCCTAACATTTCCAGGAACACCGGGAGAAGGCAAAACCAACAAGGTTCGGGATAGCTGTGCTATGCTCCTTTTTCATTATGCTATTTATTGCAGTTGTGTCTGCCATATTTCCTTTTTCATCATTAATTTCTTTAATTTGAGTTTTCTCTCTCCTTTATTAGTGTGGCTAAGGTTTTATCTATTTTGTTTACATTTTCAAAAAAAAATTTGTTTTGTCAATTTTTGAATTGTTTCTTTTGCTTTATTCCATTGATTTAAACTCTGATTTTAAGTATTTCCTGTCTTCTACTACTTTTGATATTGTTCTGTTCTTTTTCTAATTATTTGAGATGTAATGTTAGGTTCTTTAGTTTTTGACTTTTTATTCTTTTCCTGAGTGAGCTCCGTGCAATGAATTTTCTGCTAAATATGCTGTCATGGTGTCCCAGAGATTTTGATATGTTTTACGATCAATCTCATTTACCTCTAACAATTTTTTTTTATTTCATTCCTGATGTTTTCTGTTATCCATGCTTCACTTAGCAGCATATTATTTAGTCTGTAGGTGTGGAGCAGTTTCTGTTTTTTTTATTTTGTCATTGATTTCTAATTTCATTTGGTTATGATCTGATAGAATGCAAGGTAATACCTATTTTCTTGCATTTGCTAAGGACTGCTTTGTGGCAAAACATATGGTCTGTTTTAGAGAAGGATCCATGTGCTGCTGAGAAGAAAGTGTATTCACCATTGATGGATTGGATATTCTATATATTTCTGTTAAGTCTAAGTTTTTGATAGTTTTATTGAGTTCTATAATTTCTTTTTTTAGTTTTTGTTTGGAAGATCTATCCAGTGGTGACAGCAGTGTGTTAAAGTCACCCAGATTTATTTTGTTGTGGTCTCTTGTATTCCTGAAATTGAGAAGGATTTCTTTGTTGTGCATGAATGCATCCTTGTTTGGAGCATAAATATTTAGGATTGTTACGTCATTCTGATTTATGGTTCCCTTAAAGAGTATGAAATTTTCCTCTTTATCCCTTCTGACTATGACTTGAAGTCCAATTTATCTGATATAAGGATGAAACCCTTGCTTTTTTACTAAGTTCCTGTGTGTAGTAGTTTTTTTTTTAACATCTTTTACTTTAATCTGTCAATGTCCTTTTCTATTAGATGAGTCTTGTGAAGGCAGCATATTGTTGGGTATTTCTTTTTAATCCAATCTGCCACCCTATCTCTTTTGATTGAGTTTAGGCCATTAACATTTAGTGTTTTTATTGAGATATGATTTGTAGTCCAAGTCAAGTGGGTTTATTTTTGGTTTTTAACTTGAGTTGATATTTCCTTTGATTGGTTTTTCCTTTAAGGCAGTTTCTCCCTTTGCTGACCTACATTGCTGTTTTTCATTTCCTCCACATGGAATATTTTGCTGAGAATGCTCTATAGCACAGGGTTTCTATTTGTAAATTCTTTTAACTTTTGTTTATCACCAAAGGATTTTTTTTTTGTCTTTCAATATGAAGGTTACTTTTGTTGGCAACCACATTCATTCAGAGCTTAAAATATATTGTTCCAGGCCCTTCAAACTTTTAGGTCTGTGATGAGGAGTCTGGTGATATCCATATTGTTTTTCCCTTATATGTAATATGCTGCTTTTCTCTTGCAGCATTCAAAATCCTATCTTTATTTTGTATACAAGGCATCTTTATTATAATGTGCCTTGATGTGGTTCTGTTGTAATTTTGTGCATTTGGTGTTCTGTGTACCTCTTGCATTTGATTTTCCATTTCATTATTCAGATTTGGGGAATTTTTTAATATCTGTTCATTGAATAGGTTGTTCATCCCTTGGTTTGAATCTCTGTGTCTTCCTCAATTCTGATAATTCTTAAATATGTTCTTTTCATGATGTCCCAGAGTTCTTGGAGGTTTCGTTCATTATCTCTTACAGTCTTTTCTGTTTGGTCAACTTTATTTTCAAGATTAAATGTTTTGTCTTTATTTTCTGAGGTTTTATTTTTTCCAAGTGATCTAGTCTGTTGGTGATGCTTTCCATTGAGTTTTTTATTTAGTTTATTGTTTCCTTTATTTCAAGGATTTATGTTGTTTTTTTGAGAAGCTCTATCTCTTTGTTGTAGTAATTCTGGATTATATGCATGCCCTTTATATACATATTCATGAATTTATTCTTATTTATAGGATAAAGACCATAGAATTTTAAAGGTACTTTCAAATATTTTACAATTATTTTTATTTCTATGTCCTTTTTGTAATTTTAATTGTGATCAAAACCAGAAAGAAATACTTGCATTTCACCATATCATGCATACTGTTCAGCAATCTTAATTCAAATTATCACATAATATATCTGTAGAATGCTTACATCTCAAAAATCAATAAATATTTTTCCATGTAAAAAGTGCTCATTTCTGTCTTCTATCACTAATCTCATTCTAATTTCTTTTTTTTTATTTTTTTATTTTTATTTTTTTACGTTTACATAGGGTAATGATGTTTATTTTATTTTTCCCCTCCCCCCCACCCCTCCCACCCCTCTTTTCTCTCTACACAGTCCTTCTTTCCTTCATTCTTACTGCTCTCCTTAGCCTAACTCTAAACCTAACCCTAAACCTAATGCTAGCCCGTCCCACCCCCATTATATGTCCTCATCCGCTTATCAGCGAGATCATTCGTCCTTTAGTTTTTTGAGATTGGCTTATCTCACTTAGCATGATATTCTCCAATTTCATCCATTTGCCTGCAAATGCCATAATTTTATCATTCTTCATTGCGGAGTAATATTCCATTGTATATATATGCCACAGTTTCTTTATCCATTCATCAACTGAAGGGCATCTAGGTTGGTTCCACAATCTGGCTATGGTGAATTGAGCAGCAATGAACATTGATGTGGCTGTATCTCTGTAGTATGCTGATTTTAAGTCCTTTGGGTATAGGCCAAGGAGTGGGATAGCTGGGTCAAATGGTGTTTCCATTCCAAGCTTTCTGAGGAATCTCCACACTGCTTTCCAGAGTGGCTGCACTAATTTGCAACCCCACCAGCAATGTATGAGTGTTCCTTTTTCACCACATCCTCGCCAACACCTATTGTTGTATTCTTGATAATCGCCATTCTAGTTGGGGTGAGATGAAATCTTAGGGTAGTTTTGATTTGCATTTCCCTTATTACTAGGGATGTTGAACATTTTTTCATATATCTGTTGATTACTTGTACATCTTCTTCTGTGAAGTGTCTGTTCATTTCCTTAGGCCATTTGTTGATTGGATTATTTGTATTCTTCGTGTAGAGTTTTTTGAGTTCTTTATAGATTCTGGAAATTAGCGCTCTATCTGAGGTATGGGTGCCAAAGATATTCTCCCACTCTGTAGGCTCTCTCTTCACATTTCTGATAGTTTCCTTTGCTGAGAGAAAGCTTTTTAGTTTGAATCTATGCCAGTTGTTGATTCTTGCTTTTATTTCTTGTGCTATGGGAGTCCTGTTAAGGAAGTCTGATCCTAGGCCAACAAGTTGAACATTTGGACCTACTTTTTCTTCTATAAGATGGAGGGTCTCTGGTCTGATTCCGAGGTCCTTGATCCATTTTGAGTTGAGTTTTGTGTAGGGTGAGAGATAGGGGTTTAATTTCATTCTATTGCATATGGTTTTCCAATTTTCCCAGCACCATTTGTTGAAGCGGCTATATTTTATCCATTGCATATTGTTGGAACCTTTGTCTAGTATGAGAAAAAAATATTTATTTGGGTTTGTGTCCATGTCCTCTATTCTGTACCATTGATCTACCTGTCTATTTTGGTACCAATACCATGCCGTTTTTGTTACTATTGCTTTGTAGTAGAGTTGAAGATGTGGTATTGCAATACACCCTGCATGCTCTTGCTACTGAGGATTGCTTTAGCTATTCTAGGTTTTTTATTCTTCCAGATGAATTTCATAATTGCTTGCTCTATTTCTGCAAGGTACATCATTAGGATTTTAATTGGAATTGCATTGAATCTGTATAGCACTTTTGGTAGTATGGCCATTTTGACAATATTAATTCTTCCTATCCAAGAACATGGGAGATCTTTCATCTTCTAAGGTTTTCTTTAATTTCTTTCTTTAGTGTTCTGTAGTTCTCATTGTAGAGGTCTTTCACCTCTTTTGTGAGATTGATTCCCAAGTATTTCATTTTTTTCGATGCTATTGTGAATGGGGTAGTTTTCCTAATTTCTCTTTCTGAAGATTCATCAATTATGTATAAGAATGCATTGGATTTATGAGCATTGATCTTGTAACCTGCTACTTTACTGAATTCACTTATGAGTTCTAAAAGTTTTCTGGTGGAATTTCCAGGTTCCTCTAAATATATAATCATGTCATCAGCGAACAGGGATAGTTTGAGTTCTTCTTTTCCTATTCGTATCCCTTTAATTTCTTTGGTTTGTCTGATTGCTCTGGCTAGAGTCTCAAGGATGATGTTGAATAAAAGCAGTGAAAGAGGGCATCCCTGCCTTGTTCCAGTTTTTAGGGGGTACGCTTTCAGTTTTTCACCATTTAGAATATTAGCCATGGGCTTAGCATAGATTGCCTTTATAATGTTTAGGAATGTTCCCACTACCCCAATTTTTTCTAGTGTTTTGAGCATGAAGGGATGCT
>JAHUXG010009847.1:0-13981 GCA_020740815.1 Sciurus niger
CTGTCACTGTGGGTTCCAGAAGGAATGGCACACCTCTGTTTATCCAGAATGTTAATTAAGGGGAGGTGGGTTGAGAGATTCCCTACAGTTCTTTAAAAGCCACTACATTCTCTTTATTGCCCCCTCAACAGAGTCTTGTTCATTAGACCATGTAATTTTAAGTGAAAATCTCTGCACAGGCTTCCAATGGAGGCATTGCTAGTTAACTTCTAATCGTAGTTAGTTTCATTAGGGGAGACTAATGGTGAGATTTTGCAGGTATAATGGCAGATCAGGTAGACAGGAGGAAGAAAATAGTTTTTTAGGTTTCCCTCAATTAAATCATATAGACAATGGCCCAGTCCATGTAAAACTACACTGCAGCCTTTTCCACAGATGCATCTTAGGTTGAATAGTAGAATAAACACACAATGCTAAAGGCTCAGGAAGCAAATCTAGAAGCACCCCTTGCAAGTCTGGGGTGTATATTCCATATTTGTTCTACTTCTGAGTTCTTCTGCCAAATATATCCATGGTGACTTCAATATAAAATGTTTTAAAGTTCAACCATGAAATTCCTCAGTCTGCTAATAAATACAATTCTCAAAAAGCAACATTCTGTCATGTGGTGCTAAATCCTATTGAGAAAACAAAGACAATAAAAGATGGAGAATGACAAGTACTGTTTTAGAAATATCAGGGAAGAAGTGAGAATGAGCAGAGATCTGGAAGGAAAGAAGGCTGCAAGCCACAGGGTGTCAGGGCGGGTGTCCTAGAGGAAGACACACTGCTGGTGGAGATGGGTTTAGAGTTTTCAGAAACAGTACATGGCTGGAATAGAATGATGGGGGCGGGGTGAGACTATGTAGTCAGGGACCAGATCATGGAGACTACTGGCCAAGGAAAGGATTTTAGATGTTTGTCTACGTGAGAAGTGAAGTCATTTCAAGGGTTTTCAGCAAGAGAGAATGATGAGCTGATTTGCACTTAAAAGGATTGCTCTAGCTCCTATGAGAACAAAGCACTGGAAAGGGGCAGGGACAGAGCAGGGTTTTACTAGTTTAGAAAGCTGTTGCGATGATCCAAGATGCACATGCTCAGGTCCTTGACTGGGGTTGCAGAGGTGGAAGGGAGAGAAGAGGTCAGACGCAGGGTACATTTTAGAGGGACACTGGTCAAGATTTGCTAACCAATAGGCTAGTGGTATAAGAAAAAGAAAGAAATGAAAGACTTTCTTCAAATTTTCAGTCTTCAGCCATTAGATGAATCAAGCTGCCCTTTGATACAACTGGGAAACCTACTGGAGGATCAGATTTAAGAAGACCTAAAGCTCAGGTTTGGTCACATTATCACTGAGAAGTCTAGTAGACAACCAAGTGAGGCGAAGATCAGGGACTAGGGCTATATGAGTGGAGGATTTAAGTGACAGAGAGGTGAGAGATGGACTTTTAAGAAATATCAATACAAAAATAGTCTTTAAAACCAAGGGATGGATGAATCACCAGGAAGTCGGCACCGATAGAGATGAAAAGTCTCAATCCTGAGTCAGAGGGCATTTATAATTTACTTTGAGAAGATGGTTTGATGAGAGGGACATGAGAAGAAGCCAGCAAAGGAGACAGAAATGGAACACCAATGAGCTAATGGTGGCACCAAGCTAGTTGCAGCCTTAAAGCCAAGGGAAGAAAGTATTTCAAGAAGTTCAGACCAATCAACTGTCTTGAATGCTGCCCGTGGGCTGATAGGATGAGAAGTGAGAATGTACCATTGTAATTGTTTTTGAGCAATTCTGGGTAAAAGTCCTAAAGGACTGGATTCAAGGGTCAATACAAGAGGAGTAAAGATGACTGGTACAATTTTGATGCAAAGAAGACCATAGACATTAAGTAATGGAATCAAAGGAGTTCCTTATTGATTTGTTTTGGTGTCAGGGGTGGGATGGGTTTCTTCTTTATTTAAGATGGGGATGTTCATGCATGTTTAAGTGTTAATGGATGTAATGTGGTAGGAAGGAAGTGAGCCAGTTCAAGAAAGTCTTTGGAGAAAAGTCTATAGAGAAAAGTCTATGGTTGGGTGACGGGAGATGGAATCTATAGCACAAGTGGACAAGGCTGACCTGAATTAGGGTCCAGAAAATTCTTCCATTTGGATTCTGGGAAAGGAGCACCAATTACCAATTACCAGAGTCACTTTCAAGACAAAGGCACTAACATCTCTTGACTTGGATTTTTCCAACATTCCAACATCCACTCTCCTGGTTTCTCGGCATAAATCCTCACCCCAAGACAACCCATTTCCCTGACTGTTCAAAAGCATGTTATTTTCAAACTACAAACTCAACACCTAATGGCTTTCTACCACTGTTGAAGAACAGATTCTTTACATGGCTTCACCAGTGCTCAGGAGAAATGTTTTAAATGTTGAACAAAGGCTCAATATTTTCATTATTCTTTAATTTTTTTTTTGTAGTGTAGATGGACAGTATGCCTTTATTTTATTTATTTTTATGTGGTGCTGGGGATCGAACCCAGTGCCTCACACATGCTAGGCAAGTGCTTTGCCACTGAGCTACAGCCTCAGTCCTAAATTGTTCTGGAATAAAAAAAAGATGGAGTGAGCTGACTTGGGTTTAGTTGAATAAGGAAAGCTCTACCTATTTTAAAATCGTATATTTCAATATGACCCAGCTAATCCTTTAAGAGGTGACATTCAGCACCTCTGCCATGTAAAAGATTAGATCCTGTTCCTGGTACCATATCATGTGTGGAACACTTCCTTGGTGCAGTGTCTAATACTGTGGTTGATGGAGGTAGGGTCACATTCCTATCATGAGCGTGACACAGTTCTATTATCTGAAAGGCACTTGCAACTTAATTCCTTCTATTTCTTAGGGACTATACATTTTAGATACATAGTGGGGAGACTCCAGCTCACAAAAAATCAAGATTTCTTCAAAAGGATCCAAGAAATAGTCATATCCCTAGACCACAGGCCAAATATAGATCTGATTTTGGACTGAGAATGGGAACTGATGAACTCATTCTTCATTGCTGACTTACAGTCGGAATCACAGACCAGATCTTTATAACACTGCAGATGAAATAATAGTAGGGATACTGAAATAAAATAATCCCAATTCTCTTTCATGTATACATGAGTTCTATACTCTATTAGATTTTGGGGGGGTGATGGCAGGGGTGGAAAAATAAGATACCTGAGTGATTGAAGTATGTAATGATGTCACACTATGAAGCAGCTTCAACCAGGCAGCAGTTAGTCACTGAAACCTCTACCGCATGTATTGATATATGAGTATCGTGAAAAACTGAATTAAAAGTTAAAATGCACCCAGAAGTAACCTTTTTGACCCAGCTACTCCGGGCAATGTTAATAAAAGCATTAACATTGGCTTAGGTTCTGCAAAAGTTAATAGCATCCCTCTGAGTTTCTTTGTTCAGAAATCGAATACCCGGATGAGGTGATGGGCGTCAATCATCTACGATTTTGAAAACGCCCAGACTGTTTTTATGTCTCTGGTTTCCCACCGTAATGCCGTGCAGACCAGGAGAAAAGCCAAGGAGAGAAACAGGCTACCGAGCATGGAGCGCAACCACAGCTGAGAAGGCTTCTTCAGCAATTAGTAAAGAGCGAGAGAGTCCCGGGACCAGCGCTTGGCTGAGCTCCTGCAAGGCCTTCGCTTTACAGATGGAGGTCACTCAGCTAATTAGGAGAATTCTAGAACCCAGGTCTTCTGTATTCTGGTCCAGTGCTCTGCTTTCCAGGCTTAAAAATTCAGAGATTTAACACTTGAAAAAGAATCTGGATCTGAAGCTTTTCTACAAGGAAGAGGAGGAGGAGAAGGTGGAGGAAAAAGAAAGGAAAGAAAAACAAAGATCTGAGCTTACCCCACGGCAGCTGCGGATGGCCTCCTAAAACCCTTTCTCCTTCTCTATGGGCAGATGTGCCTTGGGTTAAATTTCTGGCTCTGTAACCCTGGAAGCGGATGAGGTGGAATTCCACTCTGTGAGGGTGCAACTGACCGCAGGTGCGCACACTGCATGGGGCAGGGGGTGGCCGGGGCCGCGGGGTGGGGACTGCAGGTGAACAGTGCCTCTCTGGTGGGACATACCGGGCTCTCCTGGGTGCGGTGACTCGTGTGATTGGAAGTTACCTACGCCAGCTGAAATGCTACAGGAGACCTTGGCTCCTGTTGAAGACACGCCCCCTCCAAGTCAGGAGCCTCTGCATTGAGTGACATGAGTTTGAATTCTTTGCTCCTGAGATGACACGTGGGAAAACACAATGCTTCTTAAAAGTCAAACGTCCCTATATTGCGGATGGAACTTCTCCAGGGGCGCCCACGGAAGAAGCCACTGGCAGGTTCTTCCTGGTTCTCTGGTAAGTCACGTGCCAAGTGTGAACCCAGTCATCACGTTGGTCTGATGTCTCATTGAGCTAAGCACCACCCCACCACCCCACCCAGCCTGGGGTAACCAGGGGCTGCCTTCCTTTTTGATAAAATTTATGCTCAGTAGTTCTCCATACTCCTCTTGATCCTCTGCTGTCTCATCTCTGTCTTAACTTCAATTTGATTGCAGAGTGGTCCCTGAAAAATTTAGAGCCTATTCTAGGTCGTGAATAGGGAAAGTTATTTCTCCAAGTAAATTCACAAGCCATCTGCCAAGAGAAACAATGAATCTCCCAGTATTTATGAGCTCTGGAGATTAAAAAAAGATCATTCACCTACCCAGACTACCTATTCCTGATTTGATCGCCTGCCTTCCTTCGTTCCTCCCTCCCTCCCTCCCTCCCTTCCTCTCCCTTCCCCTCTTCCTCTCTCTCTCCCTTTCCTTCTGGATCAAAGTAAAAATAAGCTGAACAGTCCCGGTGGGCTTATAATATTTTTTTCCAGCCTCCCCCTACCCCATCTCTGTTTTTATCTGTGTCTATAATACATTCACTAACTTTCAGCCTGAATCTTGAAAGTATTTTTGATCTACTTCTGAGACTTTTTTAAAATGAGAAACTGGAAAACAGATCTTAACACCCAGTTAGCTGTCATATCTTAGGACAAGACCTCGGCAGACTCAGAAAGAAATGATGTTTTCAAAATAACTGTGCTCTTTCTCCGAGAATTCAGCAGAACGATTAGCAATACATCTCCTAAGTAGAAATTTAGGATGTGTGTATCCGTGTGTGTGTGTGTGTGTGTGTGTGAGGACTTTTTAAAAAACTGTTTACATATTGTTGTCCATTGAGGGGAAAGAGGCCATTAGCAGGACATTCATCCCTCAGTTATTTCCAGGAACTTCTTTTGCGAGAACAATCTACCTGCTTTAGTTTTTATGAACCCCCTGTGAGTTACAGATGCCAGATGTCTTTTCTCTGACTGTCTCTCTGATGACAGGCCTTGTGGCACATAAAAGGAAAAGCAGTTGGTGTTGGGGAGGAAATTCCGAGCTTACGGCGGGACAGTCCATTATTAATGGGGAAAGTCATCACGTCGTTAAGGTAGGCATGTCAGACTGTGCGACTTCATACGGTCCCCTTGGGAAGCGGGCTGACAGATGTGTGGTAGGCAGAACTACAAGCAGCGCAGAGAGTCAGCAGGGGATCATTAGTCTGCTTCCAGATCTGGGGCTCCTGGGTGATTAAGAGGTAACAGCTTACCAGAGCCATGCATAAATTACACATCCCAGGGTCAAAACCCAGAATACGCCTTAATTTTTAAATTTTTTTAACAAGACATACAGAGTCTGAAAGGCAGCTAGATTCTTGCAGCCTGTCAACAGAAACTCTTAAAACTTTATTATGTGTCATTTTTAAAAAGATACTTGATTCTTCAACCTACTTATCCTACAATTTTTTTTTGCTTCTGCTGGAACAGGAGCATTGGAGACTATTGGGCAAGGGTGACCAGCAGGGTCCTTTGACTTACTGCTTAGACTAACGACACTTGTGCACAGCAAAGACCAGAGTTTTTAAAGCTAGGATCAGCGAGGATTCACTTGAGTCTTCCCTGGGTCTATCATAATGGGCTCATTCACTGTCATTTTGAAAATTTGAGTGGAACCACATGAAAGGGTCTGTATTTTAAGCTTAATGGATCTACTCTGATATTCAAACTGGAACGGTCTCCTGCAATACTTAACAGTGGAGGGGCTTCCTGAACGAAGGTGCTCATGATCGGAAAACCCAGGGAACAGCATTCTCCGCCTCCCTTGAGCACGATTAGCCCTGAGCCTCTGCATGCGAGTCAGACTTGATCTTAATGCTTTATGAGCTGTCCGGAGTGCCAGTTCATGACAAGATCGCTTATGTAAATTGCACTTTTCTCCCTTCCTGTTAAAGATTGCTGCTGGATACCTGGGATTTTGTTGAAAAGAAAAGGAAAAGATCAACCAGTATGGAGCAAGTTTGATAGGGTATCTGCTATTAATGACAGCGTGGCAACTTTCAGACCACAGCCAGTTGTAGGCAGAGGACCCCGATTCCCCCATCCCCTCTCTATTTTATTTCAGTGGTTGGTTTTCAGTGGCAAACACCCCATTTCCCCCGTCGAGATAAGTATGGAAATGAAAAGAGAAGCAATGTCGGGTTGAATTGAAAGTTTTCTAACCTGAAAATGAACTGGTCCTCTTGGCATAATGCACTCCCCTCAAGCAGGTCTCTTAACTAGGCTTCGGTACCCTTCGGGAATGGGGGTGTTTCCAGGTCTAGTTTTTTTTTTTTTCATTCCCTGCAGAAAGTCAAGTTGTCTGAGCATTGCCGAGAGCAGATTTAATGCACACCACTGCACGCTTGCCCCAGGAACACAGCAAGGGCTGCCACTGGAGACTCAGAAAGGCCCCAGGCAGAAGCAAAGCGGATTACTGCCAAGCCCGGTATTTCCCATCTCTCAAGGCAAAGTAGCAAGGACATCTATTTGGACTCGAGCAGCCAGAGTGATTTTTAAAGGGAAAAAAAATAAAAGAGAAGAGCTATATGATTGGCAGGAGACCAAGGTGTCCAGGCACCGCGGAAACTTCTACACACCATAAATATCTCCTTCCTACACAGAATGGAATAAAAATGATGCTTTCTTTCCCTCTTTCCTTCTTTCCTTCTTTTCATTTTTTTGTTTTTTGGGGGGGGGGTGGGAAAACCAGGTAAAATTTGTCCTGGTGGCAACTTTGAAGATCAGTAAATCCAATCATATTCTTTAAAAAAAAATTTTTTTTGGTGTAGAAATTTATGTTAGCCAAACATGAATTTATAAAAAGTTATTCCCGAGGTAAATTAAAGACCTTAAATTCATTATGAAGGAATGTTGGAAATCAAAACATATACCAATAAACATCTGACATCTATACAAACAAAAGAAATCCTGGTATAATGAGACCTCACATATCATCATCTAATTTCAATAACCATTAACATTGTTTTATTTATTTTTTATTTTTATTTTTTGCAGTACTGGGGATCGAACTCACCACCTTGTGCTTGCAAGGCAAGCACTCTACCAGCTGAGCTATCTCCCCAGCCCTCATTGTTTTATTCTTATTCATCTCTATGCCTCCTACTAAGTATGGTGCTGGCTATCATTTATATTTAAGTATTTTTTAAACTTTTCCCTATGTAAAAATAATGGCTTTTTATTTTCGTTTTTGTTTTTACATTTTTATTCTGAAATATAGGTAGGGTTTTAACACATACTCTTTTTGGCTTCTACAGAGTTGCTGTACTTTTAAAACTTTATCCCATTTTCTGTACATAGTCTAAAGTGGGTGTGCATGAAATGCTAAGAAGCATCGTAGCTATTTAAACAACTTTACTTTTTTTTTTTCTCATCTATAAAATGGATATAACATCTATATTCTAAGGCTGTTCTAAGGGCTAAAGAAGTTAATACACGTCAAAGCACTTAAAATGCTCCTGGACGTACACTGTCCACCTTGTGTTACAAACATGCATAAAGTGAGATCCTGCCTCTTTTGCCTCCCTTGTCAGGTTATTTTTTAATTTTTTAATTTTTTTGTACCCAGGATTGAACCCAGGAATGCTTTACCACGAATCCATATCCCCCGCCCTTTTAATGTATTTTATTTTGAGACAGAGACTTGCTACATCACTTAGGGCCTCCCTAAGTTGCTGAGGCTGGCCTTGAACTGGTGATCCTCCTGCCTCAGCCTCCCGAGTCACTCGGATTCCAAGCATGCAGCACCACATTCAGCTTGGTCAGGTTCTTGGACCAGGAGTGTTCTCACTTCATAAGATAAACCTTTGTCTTTTCCTGTTAAATCTTTGCTCTAACACGAATTATTTGGTAAGTGAATTACCTTCAAAGTTTTAGAGAGATTTCTTATAAAATGTGTATCAGAACATTTAAAGACAGTAATTCTTGAGGTCTTTTGCATTTCAGCCTGAGGTTTCAACTCATGACCTCATAAGTCCCAGGCAACAGCTCTGAGTCACATCCTCAGCCCCGGGAGAAAGTAATTCTTGACAACTTTCATGACAACTGGTCTATTCAGACTTTCTATATTTTTTTGGTTCAATTTTGTTATTTGTATATTCTCAGATCATTCACTTCATCCAGATGTTCAAATGATCATAGAGTTCTCTGTAGTTTCTCTTAAGATTTTAAGTTATTTATGCAAAATCCTAAGCTCTTTTTCACTTCTGATTTGGTGTATTTGTATTTCTCTCGGGTTCTGGATTAGGTTTGGAGAGAATTACCTAATATATATATATATTTTGCTTTCTGTCTCAAACCGCCTCTTGAATGTCTTGTGTGTGCTGTTTTCTATTTTCTAACTTAATTATTTGGGCTTTTCTCATTTTTTTTTTCTTCCATCTTCCTTTGGTTTGTATTGTTCCTTTTTAACTTTATGAAGTGAAGCCCTAAGTTATGGATTCAGATGCCCAGCATTCCTTAATCATAAATTTAAGGTTAATAATTTTCTTTGGGGTACGCTTTCCATACGTTCCTATTTTGGGTTTAAGGTGTAACCAACGAACATATGAATCACAGAGCCACTTGGCAGTAAAGTACGTAAATGGGACAGTGGGAGAGCTTTCATCCAGCATGCACGATGCCCTGGTTCAATCCCCAGGACCTCCCCACCCCACCCACATACAGGAGCATTTAAAACACACACACACACACACACACACACACACACACACACACACATGCGCGCGCATGTTTACCTTTAAAAAGTCAATCTTATAAGATTATTCTAATTCTTATCCTTACGTTCATTTACTTGACTAACCAAGAACTAATATGCATTATGGTATTTCTAAAACTTTGGTGTTATTTATTTGACCCTGTTTTATGGTATTTAGAATAACATAATGTCTTTCTTATGTTTGGGGTATTTTAATAAAAAATTGCCTTTGCATGATTTAATGATTTTTACCTGAATAATGCTTCATCTGAAACTCATCATTCTACTATCTTTTAAAAAAAATCTGTTTTGGGGCTGGGGCTGTAGTTCTGTGGTAGAGTGCTTGCCTGGCATGCGGGTTTGATCCTTGGCACCACATAAAATTAAATAAATAAAGATATTGTGTCCACATACAACTAAAAAAATATTTTAAAATGTTCGGCCTTTGGTTTTTGGGGATTGGCTTATTTCACTTAGCATGATATTCTCCAATTCTATCCATTTATTTGCAAATGTCATAATTTTATTCTTTATGACTGAATAATATTCCATTGTGTATATATACCACAGTTTCTTTATCCATTCATCTGTTGAAGGGCATCTAGGTTGGTTCCATAATCTAGGTATTGTGAACTGAGCTACTATAAATATTGATGTGGCTGCGTTACTGTACTATGCTGATTTTAAGTCCTTTGGGTATAAACCAAGGAGTGGGATAACTGGGTCAAAAGGTGGGTCCATTCCAAGTTTTCTGAGGATTCTCCACACTGCTTTCCAGAGTGGCTGCACCAATTTGCAACTCCACCAGCAATGTATGAGTGTGCCTTTTTCCCCCATCCACACCAACATCAATCCCAAAACACCAAAGGCCGAATGTTTTCCCTGGTAAGTGGAGAATGATATATAATGGGGTTGGGGATGAAGAGTGAGAGAAGAATGGAGGAACTTTAGATTATGTAGAATGAAATGAGAGGAAGGGGATATGAAAAATGGTGGACTGAGACAGAGCTCATGACCCTATGTACATGTATGATTACACGAATGGTGTGAATCTACATCGTGCACAACCATAGAAAGGAAATGATGTACCCCATGTGTGTACAATGAATCAAAATGCAGTCTGTAAAAAAACTAACAAATAATTAAAAAAATAAATAAAATGAACTTAAATTTAAAACAATTTAAAAATGTCTTTTGTTAGAATAGGTATTCGATGCTTTCATATTTTTGCTCAATCACACAGATTTTAATGGTATCCAAGGTCCTTATGTTTAACATGGAAGTTAAGTTGCTTCATCTTCTGTCATAACCCACAGACTGTTATATATGTCATATTTTCATTTATGTTTTTTTTCCCCCTCCTCTTTAATTTTGGTCTCTGGTTAAACAGATTGCAACCTGTTTGATTTCAGCATCTCCGACAACTCAGAAGATACATACCCCGTTATTATTTCTACCTCCATCCTTATTTTCTCCAATTATTAAAATAAGGGCTATAATGACATTTTGTTTTCTATGAACGAGGAGCCAGCACACCAGGCTCTGACTATTTAAAAGTCGATGAACCGAAATAGATTGGAGTATCGTGGTACTAACAACAGGACGGCGTGTGTGCACAGAGTATGTCCCTTTATTAATCACATCGATTACACGTGAGTTGGAAATCTACTCCCTAATTGCCATGTTCACGAAGCTTCCTGATCACTACCCTCCACTCTGCATTCTTTATAAAGCCTTATCTAGCTAGTCATGCTTACCGCTAATTGAATTTTCTACAATGCTCATTTGCCTTTTTTACGGAGTCTGCGTTGCAGATTTTAATTCTTTCATTTCGAATCTCTCCAGCTCCCTGCAAACCTCCATCTGTCTTGGAAGCAGCTTCTTCCGTGAGCATCTTCGTTTCACAGAATCCCTGTTTTCTTGCGCTTGATGGGAAACGCAACAGGAGACGCAGCCTGGAATTTTCTCGTGTTTTCTTGGGGAATCCCTTTCACGTGCGGCTCTTTGTGTTTCTGCTTCTGTTACGTTTTGCATCTTCAGGTTCCTCTGACCTCTCTGTCCTCCTCCCTTTTTTCCCTGGGCAACTTCCCAAGACCCCGGGATGGAGTAGATTTCCTGTTTAACTCTTTGTGAACGTGGATTGTGAATCTACCCGGGTGTTGGGGTCACCGACCCCAAATGGAGGCATTCCTGTATTTCTTCCAACACGCTGCTTGGGGCTCCTGGGATGCCCACCTTAGACCTTCAAGTCTGAGGCAATTTCATAGCCATCTCCTTTTCCAGCATCGGAGTGTTTGACTATAACTAATGTGATAAGATTTGGAGGAGCCAGGATAGAACTTTCTATTGCTTCTGTAACCACGAAACCCACAGTAGCTTTCCTGTGTCCCCACCCAAGGTGTGACGTCAACCTCTTTGGACAAACTGCCCACTCCAGAGTCATGTAGCGTTGCTCTGCAGGTAAAGTCCTCCTTCCCTGCTACTCTTAAGTGCTCTGGAACTTGCAGGGAGCCTTCTCTGTCTCCCCCGTCTTATCATGTCCTTTTGGCTCACAGGGTCACAGAACCCTCTCCCCCTCACCCCTGAGCCGTCACCTGTAATAGGGCACCTCTCTCGGTGTGATCATCTGATTACCTTCCTACTCCGCACACATCTGGAGGCTGCCCGGTGGCAGGACCATTTCAGCATCGTTCATTCCTGAATCTGCGACATCTCCCCTGAGGCCTAGTCGCTCATAAGTTCTGCCAAAGTCTCTTCTTTTTAAAAGTCATCTCTTCTCCTCACCCTTGAAATTTGAATTTCCATACCTCACTAGAGTTCATCAGGACAGAAGCAAACTCAAATAAAGCCCCACATTTAGAAGGGGCACGGCCTTGCAGAGTGAGCAACTCTGCAGGGCAGTCAGACCCGCGGAGAAGGGGCACAGGTGTCCTCCTTCAGAGCGAGGTGCCGGCTTCACAGGCCAGAGACCTGCCTCATCCTTCGGCCAGCAGAAACCACAGAAGGAAGAAGTGGGATAGGCGAAGGAGCTGCTTTGTGTTTTTTTTTTTTTTTTTTTAATTTATTTTTATTGTAAACAAATGGGATACATCTTGTTTCTCTGTACATGGCGTAAAGGCATACCATTTGTGTGATCATACATTTACATAGGGTAATTGTGTTTGATTCATTCTGTTATTTTTTTCCTTCCCCCCACCCCTCCCACCCCTCTTTTCCCTCTATACAGTCCCTCCTTCCTCCATTCTTGCCCCCCCACCCCATTATGTGTCATCATCCGCTTATCAGCGAGATCATTCTTCCTTTGGTTTTTTGAGACTGGCTTATATCACTTAGCATGATATTCTCTGATTTCATCCATTTGCCTGCAAATGCCAGAATTTTATTACTCTTTATGGCTGAGTAATATTCCATTGTATAAATATACCACAGTTTCTTTATCCATTCATCAATTGAAGGGCATCTAGGTTGGTTCCACAATCTGGCTATGGTGAATTGAGCAGCTATGAACATTGATGTGGCTGTATCTCTGTACTATGCTGATTTTAAGTCCTTTGGGTATAGGCCGAGGAGTGGAATAGCTGGTTCAAATGGTGGTTCCATTCCAAGCTTTCTGAGGAATCTCCCTAATGCTTTCCAGAGTGACTGCACTAATTTGCAACCCCATCAGCAATGTATGAGTGTACCTTTCTCCCCCACATTCTCACCAACGTACTTTGTGTTTTTAAAACCCTGCTTTATCTTTGCAAAAGGCAGTTCTGATCACTTGGGCAAAATGATCAGAACTGGGATTTGAACACTCAACTCAAGCCACCCGGCATTTCCAAGCTGCTCTCGAGGGTATGTGTTGGTTTGAAAGAATGAGAAAATGTGCAAATTCCAAATCATTTCACAATAATTTGCAAATCTTGGGCTAGCTCTGAAAGGCTACATAATCGAACAGTTCCAGCTAAGCCGGCCATGTGGATTTGTGAATTCCTGTGGAGTGTTCTTAAACCACTGCTCCTTTCCGGGGGGGTTCATTTTGATGGTGAAGATGGTGATGATGTGTTAACCTGCAACTAGCTGACGTGAGAGAAAAACAGGGTGCCTTCCAGCTGGAGAAGGCAAAAGCTTTCTTGGTTCTGCAGAGAATGACTATTCATTGGTTATTTTTATTATTTTTTTTCAGCAGTCATTATTTCCCTAAGATCTGAACATTCTCTGATAAGCCTCTGAACTAGACTCAACACTTCTTTTAGTTCATAACGCAGGCTGAGTCAATCCTTCCGTTAAGCTTAACTTCATCTGGAGTCTTGTAATTAGTTTACAAATGCCCAAGTCATAAGCGAATGTGGTAAACTCAAACCCACTTGACCCATCCAAAAAGTTTCTTACCCACACTGTTAATAAGTAGCTAGCCACTTAATTCCATCATTCTTCTTTTAAATCAATATGCATAGAGTATACAGAATCAGAAGATTTCGCCCTCTCCGTGGACAAAATGCTGCCACCTTCTCTGAGTCTGAGCGGGACACATGGACACGTGGACAGTTTTCTCTGTTCTTTAATTTGGTCCACTTCCATAATTTTATTCCCAAATATCTGAAAACTCAGAAAGTTAAAAATAAATGTACCAGAAAAATGGTCAACGTCTTATTGGTGCCTAAGAGACGCAGGATCAAGATTCCTGAACAAAGTAAGTATTCCTTCTCTGAGCCCCTGACCAGAGTCTGCTTCCGAACCTCAGGACGGCCAGCCGCATCTCCTCAGTCCGAGTACCACATCCTCAGCCTGCTTCATGCAATGTAGCATCACGATGCCGGACCTGACAGATACACCCATTTGCTGCTGAAAATGTATCCAAAGAACTG
>JAHUXG010009848.1:0-74025 GCA_020740815.1 Sciurus niger
GTGTATGGTGCAACCACCACATCTGCGGAGCAAAGTTGGAGTGAGTAGATGAGATGATAGACAAAGTGTCATTGAAATCCATTCCTGAGAGTTACTCAGAAAAGCTACTTCAATTTCAGGTCTTTTCAACCTGCACGTTAGAGTACTGCAGGAGCAATACATAAGTGGCTTGTACAGAAAATGCGGAGAGAGAATGCTCAGATGTGGGGAGCAAAGTGGGAACAAGGAAAATAGTAAAATCTGCGAGTTTCATGAAGATTCAGTCGTGCATTTGCCCACAAAAAGCATTTCAGTTTTCCTAACACTGCGTGCATAGGGAAAGCTCAATTCATGGAAATCGAAACTGTTAGCTATAAAAGAAGCGCCGTGCATGGTGAAACCACCACAACTGCGGAGCAAAGTGGGAATGAGGAGCAGAGATGATAGGCAAAGTGTCATTGAAATCCACTCGTGAAACGTTCTCAGAAAAGCAACTTCAATTTCAGGGATTTTCAACCTGCACGTTAGAGTACTTCAAGAGAAATACAAAAGGGGCTTGTTTAGAAAACGCGGAGAGAGAAGGCTCACATGGTGAGAGCAAAGTGGGAATGAGGAAAAGAGTAAAAAGTGCGAGTTTCATGAAGATTCTGTCGTGCATTTGTTCAGAAACCGCATTTCTGTTTTCCTAACACTGTGTGCATAGGGAAAGCTCAATTCATGGAAATCGCAACTGTTAGTTATAACAGAAGCGCCGTGCATGGTGCAACCACCACATCTGCGGAGCAAAGTGGGAATAAGGAGGGGAGAAGATGGTCAAAGTGTCATTGAAATCCACTCGTGAAACGTTCTCAGAAAAGCAACTTCAATTTCGGGGATTTTCAACCTGCACGTTAGAGTACTGCAAGAGCAATACATAAGGGTCTTTTTTAGAAAATGTGAAGAAAGAATGTTCAGATTTTGGGAGCAAAGTGGGAACGAGGAAAAGAGTAAAAACCGCGAGTTTCATGAAGATTCAGTCGTGCATTTGTTCAGAAAACGCATTTCTGTTTTCCTAACACTGTGTGCATAGGGAAAGCTCAATTCATGGAAATCGAAAATGTTATTTATAACAAAAGCGCCATGCATGGAGCAACCACCACATCTGAGGGCAAAGTGGGAATGAGGAGCGGAGATGATAGGCAATGTGTCATTGAAATCCACTCGTGAAACGTTCTCAGAAGCAACTTCAATTACAGGGATTTTCAACCTGCCCGTTAGAGTACTGCAAGAGCAATACATAAGGGGCTTGTATAGAAAACGCGGAGATTGAATGCTCAGATGTGGGGAGCAAAGAGGGAAAAAGGAAAAGAGTACAAACCGCGAGTTTCATGAAGATTCAGTCGTGCATTTCTTCAGAAAACGCATTTCAGTTTTCCTAACACTGCGTGCATAGGGAAAGCTAAATACATGGAAATCGAAACTGTTACTTATAACAGAAACACCGTAACTGGTGCAACCACCACTTCTGCGGACCAAAGTGGGAATGAGGAGCAGAGGTGACAGGCAAAGTGTCATTGAAATCCAGTCGTGAAACGTTCTCAGAAAAGCAACTTCAATTTCAGGGATTTTGAAACAGCCCGTTAGAGTACTGCAAGAGCAATACATAAGGGGCTTGTAATGCAAACGCGGAGAGAGAATGCTCAGATGGTGAGAGCAAAGTGGGAACAAGGAAAAGAGTAAAAAACGCGAGTTTCATGAAGATTCAGTCGTGCATTTGCTCAGAAAAGGCATTTCAGTTTTCCTAACACAGCGTGCATAGGGAAAGCTCAATTCATGGAAATCGAAACTGTTAGTTATAACAGAAGCGCAGTGCATGGTGCAACCACCACATCTGCGGAGCAGAGTGGGATTGAGGAGAGGAGATGATGGACAAAGTGTCATTGAAATCCACTTGTGAAACGTTCTCTCAGAGAAGCAACTTCAACTTTAGGCCTTTTCAAACTGCACGTTAGAGTACTGCAAGAGCAATGCATAAGGGGCTTATTTAGAAAATGTGAAGAAAGAATGCTCAGGTGTTGGGAGCAAAGTGAGAACGAGGAAAAGAGTAAAAACTGCGAGTTTCATGAAGATTCAGTCGTGCATTTCCTCAAAAAACGCATTTCAGTTTTCCTATCACTGCGTGCATAGGGAAAGCTCAATTCATGGAAATCGAAACTGTTAGCTATAAATGAAGCGCTGTGCATGGTGAAACCACCACAACTGCGGAGCAAAGTGGGAATGAGGAGCAGAGATGATAGGCAAAGTGTCATTGAAATCCACTCGTGAAACTTTCTCAGAAAAGCAACTTCAATTTCAGGGATTTTCAACCTGCACGTTAGAGTACTTCAAGAGAAATACATAAGGGGCTTGTTTAGAAAACGTGGAGAGAGAAGGCTCACATGGTGAGAGCAAAGTGGGAATGAGGAAAAGAGTAAAAAGTGCGAGTTTCATGAAGATTCTGTCGTGCATTTCTTCAGAAAACGCATTTCAGTTTTACTAACACTGCGTGCATAGGGAAAGCTCAATTCATGGAAATCGAAACTGTTAGTTATAACAGATGCACCGTGCATGGTGCAACCACCACATCTGCGGAGCAAAGTGGTAATAAGCAGGGGAGATGATGGGCAAAGTGTCATTGAAATCCATTCGTGAAACGTTCTCAGAGAAACACCTTCAATTTCAGGCCTTTTCAACCTGCACGTTAGAGTACTGCAAGAGCAATACATAAGGGGCTTGTATAGAAAACGTGGAGATTGAATGCTCAGATGTGGGGAGCAAAGTGGGAACGAGGAAAAGAGTAAAAACCGCGAGTTTCATGAAGATTCAGTCGTGCATTTCTTCAGGAAACGCATTTCAGTTTTCCTAACACTGCGTGCATAGGGAAAGCTAAATACATGGAAATCGAAACTGTTAGTTATAACAGAAGCGCCGTGCCTGGTGCAACCACCACATCTGCGGAGCAAAGTGGGAATGAGGAGCAGAGGTGACAGGCAAAGTGTCAATGAAATCCAGTCGTGAAACGTTCTCAGAAAAGCAACTTCAATTTCAGGGATTTTGAAACAGCCCGTTAGAGTACTGCAAGAGCAATACATAAGGGGCTTGTAATGCAAACGCGGAGAGAGAATGCTCAGATGATGAGAGCAAAGTGGGAACAAGGAAAAGAGTAAAAACCGCGAGTTTCATGAAGATTCAGTCGTGCATTTGCTCAGAAAAGGCATTTCAGTTTTCCTAACACAGCGTGCATAGGGAAAGCTCAATTCATGGAAATCGAAACTGTTAGTTATAACACAAGCGTCCTGCATGGTGCAACCACCACATGTGCGGAGGAAAGTGGGAAAGAGGAGTGGAGATGATAGGCAAAGTGTCATTGAAATCCATTCGAGAGAGTTACTCAGAAAACAACTTCAATTTCAAGGCTTTTCAACCTGCACGTTAGAGTACTGCAATAGCAATACATAAGGGGCTTGTACAGAAAACGCAGAGAGAGAATGCTCCGATGTTGGGAGGAAAGTGGAAACGAGGAAAAGAGTATAAACCGCGAGTTTCATGAAGATTCAGTCGTGCACTTCTTCAGAAAAGGCATTTCAGTTTTCCTAACACTGCGTGCCTAGGAAAAGCTCAATTCATGGAAATCGAATCTGATAGTTATAACAGAAGCGTCCTGCATGGTGCAACCACCACATGTGCGGAGGAAAGTGGGAAAGAGGACTTGAGATGATAGGCAAAGTGTCATTGAAATCCATTCGAGAGAGTTACTCAGAAAAGCAACACTTCATTTCAGGGCTTTTCAACTGCACGTTAGCGTACTGCAATAGCATACATAAGTGCTTGTAAAGATAACTGCTGCAGAGAGAATGCTCAGATGTGGGGAGCCAAGGTGGAAGCAGCAGGAATAATAGTACAATCTGCGAGTTTCATGAAGATTCGCCGTGCGTGATTTGCTCACAAAAACATTTCAGTTTTTAATAACATCGTGCGTGCGATAGGGAAAGCCAAATTCATGGTAACATCGAAACATGTTACTTATAAAAGAAGCGCCGTGCATGGTGCAACCACCACATCTGTGGAGACAAAGAGGGAAGGAGGAGCGGAGTGATAGGCAAAGTGTCATTGAAAGTCACAGTGGTGAAAACGTCCTCCCGAAAATTAATTTCAATTTCAGGGATTTTCAACTTGCACGTTAGATTACTACAAGAGCAATACATAAGGGGCTTGTTTAGAAAACGTGGAGGGAGAATGCTGAGATGTTGAGGGCAAAGTGGGAATAAGGAAAAGAGTAAAAACTGCGAGTTTCATGAAGATTCAGTCATGCATTTGCTCACAAAAAGATTTTCAGTTTTCCTAACACTGCGTGCATAGGGAAAGCTCAATTCATGGAAATCGAAACTGTCAGTTATAACAGAAGAGCCGTGCATGGTACAACCACCATATCTGCGGAGCAAAGTGGTAATAAGCAGGGGGGATGATGGGCAAAGTGTCATTGAAATCCAGTCGTGAAACGTTCTCAGAGAAACACCTTCATTTTCAGGCCTTTTCAACCTGCACGTTAGAGTACTGCAAGAGCAATACATAAGGGGCTTGTACAGAAAACGCGTAGATTGAATGCTCAAATGAGGGGAGCAAAGTGGGAACGAGGAAAAGAGTAAAAACCGCGAGTTTCATGAAGATTCAGTCGTGCATTTCTTCAGAAAACGCATTTCAGTTTTCCTAACACTGTGTGCATAGGGAAAGCTAAATACAGGGAAATCGAAACTGTTAGTTATAACAGAAGCGCCATGCCTGGTGCAACCACCACATCTGCGGAGCAAAGTGGGAATGAGGAGCAGAGGTGACAGGCAAAGTGTCATTGAAATCCTGTGGTGAAACGTTCTCAGAAAAGCAACTTCAATTTCAGGGATTTTGAAACAGCCCGTTAGAGTACTGCAAGAGCAATACATAAGGGGCTTGTAATGCAAACGCGGAGAGAGAATGCTCAGATGGTGAGAGCAAAGTGGGAACAAGGAAAAGAGTAAAAACCGCGAGTTTCATGAAGATTCAGTCGTGCATTTGCTCAGAAAAGGCATTTCAGTTTTCCTAACACAGCGTGAATAGGAATTAATCTTCGTGTAATGTTGAGTGATTGTGGATAATCAACACTGAGTAGTTATAACAGAAGCGACCGGGCCTGGTGCAACCACCACACTCTGGCGGAGCAAAGTGGGAATGAGGATTCCGAGGGCCAGGCAAAGTGTCATTGAAATCAGTGGTGAGAAACGTTCTCAGAAAAGTAATTTCAAGTAGCAGGGAGTTTCAACATGCACGTTAGATTACACAAGGAATTAACAAGGGGGCTGTTTAGAAAACGTGGGAGAGAGAACTGAGATGTTTGAGTGCCAAGTTGGGAATCAGAAAGAGTAAAAAACGCGAGGGTTCATGATAGATTCAACGGTGCATTTTCGCCTTCAGAAGAAAACGCAATTGTCAGTTTTAGCCTTCAATGAGTGCATTTAGGGGAACTGAAATGCGTTTTTTGAGGAAATGCACGATTGAATCTTCATGAAACTCGCAGTTTTTACTCTTTTCCTTATTCCCACTTTGCACTCAACATCTCAGCATTCTCTCTCCACGTTTTCTAAACAAGCCCTTGTGTATTGCTCTTGTAGTAATCTAACGTGCATGTTGAAAATCCCTGTAATTGAAATTACTTTTCTGAGAACGTTTCACCACTGGATTTCAATGACACTTTGCCTGTCACCTCTGCTCCTCATTCCCACTTTGCTCCGCAGATGTGGTGGTTGCACCAGGCACGGCGCTTCTGTTATAACTAACAGTTTTGATTTCCATGAATTGAGATTTCCCTATGCACGCTGTGTTAGGAAAACTGAAATGCCTTTTCTGAGCAAATGCACGACAGAATCTTCATGAAACTCGCGGTTTTTACTCTTTTCCTTGTTCCCACTTTGCTCTCACCATCTGAGCATTCTCTCTCCGCGTTTGCATTACAAGCCCCTTATGTATTGCTCTTGCAGTACTCTAACGGGCTGTTTCAAAATCCCTGAAATTGAAGTTGCTTTTCTGAGAACGTTTCACCACAGGATTTCAATGACACTTTGCCTGTCACCTCTGCTCCTCATTCCCACTTTGCTCCGCAGATGTGGTGGTTGCACCAGGCATGGCGCTTCTGTTATAACTAACAGTTTCGATTTCCCTGTATTTAGCTTTCCCTATGCACACAGTGTTAGGAAAACTGAAATGCGTTTTCTGAAGAAATGCACGACTGAATCTTCATGAAACTCGCGGTTTTTACTCTTTTCCTCGTTCCCACTTTGCTCCCCTCATTTGAGCATTCAATCTACGCGTTTTCTGTACAAGCCCCTTATGTATTGCTCTTGCAGTACTCTAACGTGCAGGTTGAAAAGGCCTGAAAATGAAGGTGTTTCTCTGAGAACGTTTCACGACTGGATTTCAATGACACTTTGCCCATCATCCCCCCTGCTTATTACCACTTTGCTCCGCAGATATGGTGGTTGTACCATGCACGGCTCTTCTGTTATAACTGACAGTTTCGATTTCCATGAATTGAGCTTTCCCTATGCACGCAGTGTTAGGAAAACTGAAAATCTTTTTGTGAGCAAATGCATGACTGAATCTTCATGAAACTCGCAGTTTTTACTCTTTTCCTTATTCCCACTTTGCCCTCAACATCTCAGCATTCTCCCTCCACGTTTTCTAAACAAGCCCCTTATGTATTGCTCTTGTAGTAATCTAACGTGCAAGTTGAAAATCCCTGAAATTGAAATTAATTTTCTGAGGACGTTTCACCACTGGATTTCAATGACACTTTGCCTATCACCTCCGCTCCTCATTCTCTCTTTGCTCCACAGATGTGGTGGTTGCACCATGCACGGCGCTTCTGTTATAAGTAACAGTTTCGATTTCCATGATTTGAGCTTTCCCTATGCACGCAGTGTTAGGAAAACTGAAATGTTTTTGTGAGCAAATGCACGACTGAATCTTCATGAAACTCGCAGATTTTACTATTTTCCTTGTTCCCACTTTGCTCCCCACATCTGAGCATTCTCTCTCCGCATTTTCTGTACAAGCCACTTATGTATTGCTATTGCAGTACTCTAACGTGCAGGTTGAAAAGCCCTGAAATTGAAGTTGCTTTTCTGAGTAACTCTCTCGAATGGATTTCAATGACACTTTGCCTATCATCTCAAGTCCTCTTTCCCACTTTCCTCCGCACATGTGGTGGTTGCACCATGCAGGACGCTTCTGTTATAACTATCAGATTCGATTTCCATGAATTGAGCTTTTCCTAGGCACGCAGTGTTAGGAAAACTGAAATGCCTTTTCTGAAGAAGTGCACGACTGAATCTTCATGAAACTCGCGGTTTATACTCTTTTCCTCGTTTCCACTTTCCTCCCAACATCGGAGCATTCTCTCTCTGCGTTTTCTGTACAAGCCCCTTATGTATTGCTATTGCAGTACTCTAACGTGCAGGTTGAAAAGCCTTGAAATTGAAGTTGTTTTCTGAGTAACTCTCTCAAATGGATTTCAATGACACTTTGCCTATCATCTCCACTCCTCTTTCCCACTTTCCTCCGCACATGTGGTGGTTGCACCATGCAGGACGCTTGTGTTATAACTAACAGTTTCGATTTCCATGAATTGAGCTTTCCCTATGCACGCTGTGTTAGGAAAACTGAAATGCCTTTTCTGAGCAAATGCACGACTGAATCTTCATGAAACTCGCGGTTTTTACTCTTTTCCTTGTTCCCACTTTGCTCTCATCATCTGAGCATTCTCTCTCCGCGTTTGCATTACAAGCCCCTTATGTATTGCTCTTGCAGTACTCTAACGGGCTGTTTCAAAATCCCTGAAATTGAAGTTGCTTTTCTGAGAACGTTTCACCACTGGATTTCAATGACACTTTGCCTGTCACCTCTGCTCCTCATTCCCACTTTGCTCCGCAGATGTGGTGGTTGCACCAGGCACGGCGCTTCTGTTATAACTAACAGTTTCGATTTCCATGTATTTAGCTTTCCCTATGCACGCAGTGTTAGGAAAACTGAAATGCGTTTCCTGAAGAAATGCACGACTGAATCTTCATGAAACTCGCGGTTTTTACTCTTTTCCTCGTTCCCACTTTGCTCCCCACATCTGAGCATTCAATCTCCACGTTTTCTATACAAGCCCCTTATGTATTGCTCTTGCAGTACTCTAACGTGCAGGTTGAAAAGGCCTGAAATTGAAGGTGTTTCTCTGAGAACGTTTCACGAATGGATTTCAATGACACTTTGCCCATCATCTCCCCTGCTTATTACCACTTTGCTCCGCAGATGTGGTGGTTGCACCATGCACGGTGCATCTGTTATAACTAACAGTTTCGATTTCCATGAATTGAGCTTTCCCTATGCACGCAGTGTTAGTAAAACTGAAATGCGTTTTCTGAAGAAATGCACGACAGAATCTTCATGAAACTCGCACTTTTTACTCTTTTCCTCATTCCCACTTTGCTCTCACCATGTGAGCCTTCTCTCTCCACGTTTTCTAAACAAGCCCCTTATGTATTTCTCTTGAAGTACTCTAACGTGCAGGTTGAAAATCCCTGAAATTGAAGTTGCTTTTCTGAGAAAGTTTCACGAGTGGATTTCAATGACACTTTGCCTATCATCTCTGCTCCTCATTCCCACTTTGCTCCGCAGTTGTGGTGGTTTCACCATGCACAGCGCTTCATTTATAGCTAACAGTTTCGATTTCCATGAATTGAGCTTTCCCTATGCACGCAGTGATAGGAAAACTGAAATGCGTTTTTTGAGGAAATGCACGACTGAATCTTCATGAAACTCGCAGTTTTTACTCTTTTCCTCGTTCTCACTTTGCTCCCAACACCTGAGCATTCTTTCTTCACATTTTCTAAATAAGCCCCTTATGCATTGCTCTTGCAGTACTCTAACGTGCAGTTTGAAAAGGCCTAAAGTTGAAGTTGCTTCTCTGAGAGAACGTTTCACAAGTGGATTTCAATGACACTTTGTCCATCATCTCCTCTCCTCAATCCCACTCTGCTCCGCAGATGTGGTGGTTGCACCATGCACTGCGCTTCTGTTATAACTAACAGTTTCGATTTCCATGAATTGAGCTTTCCCTATGCACGCTGTGTTAGGAAAACTGAAATGCCTTTTCTGAGCAAATGCACGACTGAATCTTCATGAAACTCGCGGTTTTTACTCTTTTCCTTGTTCCCACTTTGCTCTCACCATCTGAGCATTCTCTCTCCGCGTTTGCATTACAAGCCCCTTATGTATTGCTCTTGCAGTACTCTAACGGGCTGTTTCAAAATCCCTGAAATTGAAGTTGCTTTTCTGAGAACGTTTCACGACTGGATTTCAATGACACTTTGCCTGTCACCTCTGCTCCTCATTCCCACTTTGCTCCGCAGATGTGGTGTTTGCACCAGGCACGGCGCTTCTGTTATAACTAACAGTTTCGATTTCCATGTATTTAGCTTTCCCTATGCACGCAGTGTTAGGAAAACTGAAATGCGTTTTCTGAAGAAATGCACGACTGAATCTTCATGAAACTCGCGGTTTGTACTCTTTTCCTTTTTCCCTCTTTGCTCCCCACATCTGAGCATTCAATCTCCGCGTTTTCTATACAAGCCCCTTATGTATTGCTCTTGCAGTACTCTAACGGGCAGGTTGAAAATCCCTGTAATTGAAGTTGCTTCTGAGAACGTTTCACGAGTGGATTTCAATGACACATTGCCTATCATCTCCGCTCCTCATTCCCACTTTGCCCTCAGATGTGGTGGTTGCTCCATGCATGGCGCTTTTGTTATAAATAACATTTTCGATTTCCATGAATTGAGCTTTCCCTATGCACACAGTGTTAGGAAAACAGAAATGCGTTTTCTGAACAAATGCACGACTGAATCTTCATGAAACTCACGGGTTTTACACTTTTCCTCGTTCCCACTTTGCTCCCAAAATCTGAACATTCTTTCTTCACATTTTCTAAAAAAGACCCTTATGTATTGCTCTTGCAGTACTCTAACGTGCAGGTTGAAAATCCCCGAAATTGAAGTTCCTTTTCTGAGAACGTTTCACGAGTGGATTTCAATGACACTTTGACCATCTTCTCCCCTCCTTATTCCCACTTTGCTCCGCAGATGTGGTGGTTGCACCATGCACGGCGCTTCTGTTATAACTAACAGTTGCGATTTCCATGAATTGAGCTTTCCCTATGCACACAGTGTTAGGAAAACAGAAATGCGTTTTCTGAACAAATGCACGACAGAATCTTCATGAAACTCGCACTTTTTACTCTTTTCCTCATTCCCACTTTGCTCTCACCATGTGAGCCTTCTCTCTCCGCGTTTTCTAAACAAGCCCCTTTTGTATTTCTCTTGAAGTACTCTAACGTGCAGGTTGAAAATCCCTGAAATTGAAGTTGCTTTTCTGAGAACGTTTCACGAGTGGATTTCAATGACACTTTGCCTATCATCTCCGCTCCTCATTCCCACTTTGCTCCGCAGTTGTGGTGGTTTCACCATACACGGCGCTTCTTTTATACCTAACAGTTTCGATTTCCATGAATTGAGCTTTCCGCTGATGGCACGGAGTGTTAGGGAAAACTTGAAATTGCTTTTTGTGGGCAAAGATGGCACGGACTGAATCTCATGAACTCGCAGCTTTTACTATTTCATTGTTCCCACGCGTGTTTGCTCCCCACATGTGAGCGATTCTCTCTCCGCATTTTGCGGTACAAGCCCACCTTAGTATTGCTCCTGCCGTACTCTAGAACGTTGCTGCAGGGTTGAAAAGCCGAAATTGGAAGTAGCTTTTATGGAGGTAAACTCACAGGAATGGATTCAATGCAACTTCCTGTGCTATAATCTCAGCTACTCACTCCAACTTTAGCTCCGCAAGATTGGTGGTTGCACCATCAAACGGCGCTTGATGTTATAACTATCAGCTTCGATTTCCATGAATGATGACGCTTTCCCACCAGGAACAGTGTTAGGAAAACTGAAATGCCTTTTCTGAAGAAATGCACGACTGAATCTTCATGAAACTCACGGTTTATACTCTTTTCCTCGTTTCCACTTTCCTCCCAACATCTGAGCATTCTCTCTCTGCGTTTTCTGTACAAGTCCCTTATGTATTTTATTGCAGTACTCTAACGTGCAGGTTGAAAAGCCCTGAAATTGAAGTTGCTTTTCTGAGTAACTCTCTCGAATGGATTTCAATGACACTTTGCCTATCATCTCAACTCCTCTTTCCAACTTTCCTCCGCACATGTGGTGGTTGCACCATGCAGGACGCTTCTGTTATAACTAACAGTTTCGATTTCCATGAATTGAGCTTTCCCTATGCACGCAGTGTTAGGAAAACTGAAATGCTTTTTGTGGGCAAATGAACGACAGAATCTTCATGAAACTCGCACTTTTTACTCTTTTCCTCATTCCCACTTTGCTCTCACCATGTGAGCCTTCTCTCTCCACGTTTTCTAAACAAGCCCCTTATGTATTTCTCTTGAAGTACTCTAACGTGCAGGTTGAAAATCCCTGAAATTGAAGTTGCTTTTCTGAGAACGTTTCACGAGTGCATTTCAATGACACTTTGCCTATCATCTCCGCTCCTCATTCCCACTTTGCTCCGCAGTTGTGGTGGTTTCACCATGCAGGGCGCTTCTTTTATAGCTAACAGTTTCGATTTCCATAAATTGAGCTTTCCCTATGCACGCAGTGATAGGAAAACTGAAATGTGTTTTTTGAGGAAATGCTCGACTGAATCTTCATGAAACTCGCAGGTTTTACTCTTTTCCTCGTTGCACTATGCTCCCAACACCTGAGCATTCTTTCTTCACATTTTCTAAACAAGCCCCTTATGCATTGCTCTTGCAGTACTCTAACGTGCAGTTTGAAAAGGCCTAAAGTTGAAGTTGCTTCTCTGAGAACGTTTCACAAGTGGATTTCAATGACACTTTGCCCATCATCTCCTCTCCTCAATCCCACTCTGCTCCGCAGATGTGGTGGTTGCACCATGCACGGCGCTTCTGTTATAACTAACAGTTTCGATTTCCATGAATTGAGCTTTCCCTATGCACGCTGTGTTAGGAAAACTGAAATGCCTTTTCTGAGCAAATGCACAACTGAATCTTCATGAAACTCGCGGTTTTTACTCTTTTCCTTGTTCCCACTTTGTTCTCACCATCTGAGCATTCTCTCTCCGCATTTGCATTACAAGCCCCCTATGTATTGCTCTTGCAGTACTCTAACGGGCTGTTTCAAAATCCCTGAAATTGAAGTTGCTTTTCTGAGAACGTTTCACGACTGGATTTCAATGACACTTTGCCTGTCACCTCTGCTCCTCATTCCCACTTTGCTCCGCAGATGTGGTGTTTGCACCAGGCACGGCGCTTCTGTTATAACTAACAGTTTCGATTTCCATGTATTTAGCTTTCCCTATGCACGCAGTGTTAGGAAAACTGAAATGCGTTTTCTGAAGAAATGCACGACTGAATCTTCATGAAACTCGCGGTTTTTACTCTTTTCCTCGTTCCCACTTTGCTCCCCACATCTGAGCATTCAATCTCCGCGTTTTCTATACAAGCGCCTTATGTATTGCTCTTGCAGTACTCTAACGTGGAGGTTGAAAAGGCCTGAAATTGAAGGTGTTTCTCCTAGAACGTTTCACGAATGGATTTCAATGACACTTTGCCCATCATCTCCCCTGCTTATTACCACTTTGCTCCGCAGATATGGTGGTTGTACCATGCACGGCTCTTCTGTTATAACTGACAGTTTCGATTTCCATGAATTGAGCTGTCCCTTCTGCACGCAGTGTTAGGAAAACTGAAATGCGTTTTCTGAAGAAATGCACGACTGAATCTTCATGAAACTCGCAGTTCTTACTCTTTTCCTCATTCGCACTATGCTCTCACCATCTGAGCATTCTCTCTCCACCTTTTCTAAACAAGCCCCTTATGTATTGCTCTTGCAGTACTCTAACGAGCAGGTTGAAAATCCCTGTAATTGAAGTTGCTTCTGAGAACGTTTCACGAGTGGATTTCAATGACACATTGCCTATCATCTCCGCTCCTCATTCCCACTTTGCTCTCAGATGTGGTGGTTGCACCATGCATGGCGCTTTTGTTATAAATAACATTTTCGATTTCCATGAATTGAGCTTTCCCTATGCACACAGTGTTAGGAAAACAGAAATGCGTTTTCTGAACAAATGCACGACTGAATCTTCATGAAACTCACGGGTTTTACACGTTTCCTCGTTCCCACTTTGCTCCCAAAATCTGAACATTCTTTCTTCACATTTTCTATAAAAGACCCTTAGTATTGCTCTTGCAGTACTCTAACGTGCAGGTTGAAAATTCCTGAAATTGAAGTTGCTTTTCTGAGAACGTTTCACGACTGGATTTCAATGACACTTTGACCATCTTCTCCCATCCCACTTTGCTCCGCAGATGTGGTGGTTGCACCATGCACGGCGCTTCTGTTATAACTAACAGTTGCGATTTCCATGAATTGAGCTTTCCCTATGCACGCAGTGTTAGGAAAACTGAAATGCTTTTTGAGCAAATGCACGACTGAATCTTCATGAAACTCGCAGTTTTTACTCTTTTCCTTATTCCCACTTTGCCCTCAACATCTCAGCATTCTCTCTCCACGTTTTCTAAACAAGCCCCTTATGTATTGCTCTTGTAGTAATCTAACGTGCAGGTTGAAAATCCCTGTAATTGAAATTACTTTTCTGAGAACGTTTCACCACTGGATTTCAATGACACTTTGCCTATCACCTCCGCTCCTCATTCCCTCTTTGCTCCACAGATGTGGTGGTTGCACCATGCACGGCGCTTCTGTTATAACTAACAGTTTCGATTTCCATGATTTGAGCTTTCCCTATGCACGCAGTGTTAGGAAAACTGAAATGTTTTTGTGAGCAAATGCACGACTGAATCTTCATGAAACTCGCAGATTTTACTATTTTCCTTGTTCCCACTTTGCTCCCCACATCTGAGCATTCTCTCTCCGCATTTTCTGTACAAGCCACTTATGTATTGCTCTTGCAGTACTCTAACGTGCAGGTTGAAAAAACCTGAAATTGAAGTAGCTTTTCTGAGTAACTCTCAGGAATGGATTTCAATGACACTGTGTCTATCATCTCATCTACTCACTCCAACTTTGCTCCGCAGATGTGGTGGTTGCACCATACACGGCGCTTCTGAAATAACTATCAGATTCGATTTCCATGAATTGAGCTTTCCCTAGGCACGCAGTGTTAGGAAAACTGAAATGCCTTTTCTGAAGAAATGCATGACTGAATCTTCATGAAACTCGCGGTTTATACTCTTTTCCTCGTTTCCACTTTCCTCCCAACATCGGAGCATTCTCTCTCTGCGTTTTCTGTACAAGCCCCTTATGTATTGCTATTGCAGTACTCTAACGTGCAGGTTGAAAAGCCCTGAAATTAAAGTTGCTTTTCTGAGTAACTCTCTCGAATGGATTTCAATGACACTTTGCCTATCATCTCAACTCCTCTTTCCCACTTTCCTCCGCACATGTGGTGGTTGCACCATGCAGGACGCTTCTGTTATAACTATCAGATTCGATTTCCATGAATTGAGCTTTCCCTAGGCACGCAGTGTTAGGAAAACTGAAATGCCTTTTCTGAAGAAGTGCACGACTGAATCTTCATGAAACTCGCGGTTTATACTCTTTTCCTCGTTTCCACTTTCCTCCCAACATCGGAGCATTCTCTCTCCACCTTTTCTAAACAAGCCCCTTATGTATTGCTCTTGCAGTACTCTAACGGGCATGTTGAAAAGCCCTGAAATTGAAGTTGCTTTTCTAGTAACTCTCACGATTGGATTTCAATCACACTTTGCCCATCATCTCACCTACTCATTCCCACTTTGCCCCGCAGATGTGGTGGTTGCACCATGCACGGTGCATCTGTTATAACTAACAGTTTCGATTTCCATGAATTGAGCTTTCCCTATGCACACAGTGTTAGGAAAACTGAAATGCGTTTTCTGAAGAAATGCACGACTGAATCTTCATGAAACTCGCAGTTTTTACTCTTTTCATCATTCGCACTTTGCTCTCACCATCTGAGGATTCTCTCTCCACCTTTTCTAAACAAGCCCCTTATGTATTGCTCTTGCAGTACTCTAACGAGCAGGTTGAAAATCCCTGTTATTGAAGTTGCTTATGAGAACGTTTCACGAGTGAATTTCAATGACACATTGCCTATCATGTCCGCTCCTCATTCCCACTTTGCCCTCAGATGTGGTGGTTGCACCATGCTTGGCGCTTTTTTTATGAATAACATTTTCGATTTCCATGAATTGAGCTTTCCCTATGCACACAGTGTTAGGAAAACAGAAATGCGTTTTCTGAACAAATGCACGACTGAATCTTCATGAAACTCACGGGTTTTACACTTTTCCTCGTTCCCACTTTGCTCCCAAAATCTGAACATTCTTTCTTCACATTTTCTAAAAAAGACCCTTATGTATTGCTCTTGCAGTACTCTAACGTGAAGGTTGAAAATCCCTGAAATTGAAGTTGCTTTTCTGAGAACATTTCACGACTGGATTTCAATGACACTTTGACCATCTTCTCCCCTCCTTATTCCCACTTTGCTCCGCAGATGTGTTGGTTGCACCATGCACGGCGCTTCTTTTATAACTAACAGATGCGATTTCCATGAATTGAGCTTTCCCTATGCACGCAGTGTTAGGAAAACTGAAAATCTTTTTGTGAGTAAATGCACGACTGAATCTTCATGAAACTCGCAGTTTTTACTCTTTTCCTTATTCCCACTTTGCCCTCAACATCTCAGCATTCTCCCTCCACGTTTTCGAAACAAGCCCCTTATGTATTGCTCTTGTAGTAATCTAACGTGCAGGTTGAAAATCCCTGTAATTGAAATTACTTTTCTGAGGACGTTTCACCACTGGATTTCAATGACACTTTGCCTATCACCTCCGCTCCTCATTCCCTCTTTGCTCCACAGATGTTGTGGTTGCACCATGCACGGCGCTTCTGTTATAAGTAACAGTTTCGATTTCCATGATTTGAGCTTTCCCTATGCACGCAGTGTTAGGAAAACTGAAATGTTTTTGTGAGCAAATGCACGACTGAATCTTCATGAAACTCGCAGATTTTACTATTTTCCTTGTTCCCACTTTGCTCCCCACATCTGAGCATTCTCTCTCCGCATTTTCTGTACAAGCCACTTATGTATTGCTCTTGCAGTACTCTAACGTGCAGGTTGAAAAGACCTGAAATTGAAGTAGCTTTTCTGAGTAACTCTCAGGAATGGATTTCAATGACACTGTGTCTATCATCTCATCTACTCACTCCAACTTTGCTCCGCAGATGTGGTGGTTGCACCATACACGGCGCTTCTGTTATAACTATCAGATTCGATTTCCACGAATTGAGCTTTCCCTAGGCACGCAGTGTTAGGAAAACTGAAATGCCTTTTCTGAATAAATGCATGACTGAATCTTCATGAAACTCGCGGTTTATACTCTTTTCCTCGTTTCCACTTTCCTCCCAACATCGGAGCATTCTCTCTCTGCGTTTTCTGTACAAGCCCCTTATGTATTGCTATTGCAGTACTCTAACGTGCAGGTTGAAAAGCCCTGAAATTAAAGTTGCTTTTCTGAGTAACTCTCTCGAATGGATTTCAATGACACTTTGCCTATCATCTCAACTCCTCTTTCCCACTTTCCTCCGCACATGTGGTGGTTGCACCATGCAGGACGCTTCTGTTATAACTATCAGATTCGATTTCCATGAATTGAGCTTTCCCTAGGCACGCAGTGTTAGGAAAACTGAAATGCCTTTTCTGAAGAAGTGCACGACTGAATCTTCATGAAACTCGCGGTTTATACTCTTTTCCTCGTTTCCACTTTCCTCCCAACATCGGAGCATTCTCTCTCCACCTTTTCTAAACAAGCCCCTTATGTATTGCTCTTGCAGTACTCTAACGGGCATGTTGAAAAGCCCTGAAATTGAAGTTGCTTTTCTAGTAACTCTCACGATTGGATTTCAATCACACTTTGCCCATCATCTCACCTACTCATTCCCACTTTGCCCCGCAGATGTGGTGGTTGCACCATGCACGGTGCATCTGTTATAACTAACAGTTTCGATTTCCATGAATTGAGCTTTCCCTATGCACACAGTGTTAGGAAAACTGAAATGCGTTTTCTGAAGAAATGCACGACTGAATCTTCATGAAACTCGCAGTTTTTACTCTTTTCATCATTCGCACTTTGCTCTCACCATCTGAGGATTCTCTCTCCACCTTTTCTAAACAAGCCCCTTATGTATTGCTCTTGCAGTACTCTAACGAGCAGGTTGAAAATCCCTGTTATTGAAGTTGCTTATGAGAACGTTTCACGAGTGAATTTCAATGACACATTGCCTATCATGTCCGCTCCTCATTCCCACTTTGCCCTCAGATGTGGTGGTTGCACCATGCTTGGCGCTTTTTTTATGAATAACATTTTCGATTTCCATGAATTGAGCTTTCCCTATGCACACAGTGTTAGGAAAACAGAAATCCGTTTTCTGAACAAATGCACGACTGAATCTTCATGAAACTCACGGGTTTTACACTTTTCCTCGTTCCCACTTTGCTCCCAAAATCTGAACATTCTTTCTTCACATTTTCTAAAAAAGACCCTTATGTATTGCTCTTGCAGTACTCTAACGTGAAGGTTGAAAATCCCTGAAATTGAAGTTGCTTTTCTGAGAACGTTTGACGACTGGATTTCAATGACACTTTGACCATCTTCTCCCCTCCTTATTCCCACTTTGCTCCGCAGTTGTGGTGGTTTCACCATGCACGGCGCTTCTTTTATAGCTAACAGTTTCGATTTCCATGAATTGAGCTTTCCCTATGCACGCAGTGTTAGGAAAACTGAAATGCTTTTTGTGGGCAAATGAACGACAGAATCTTCATGAAACTCGCACTTTTTACTCTTTTCCTCATTCCCACTTTGCTCTCACCATGTGAGCCTTCTCTCTCCACGTTTTCTAAACAAGCCCCTTATGTATTTCTCTTGAAGTACTCTAACGTGCAGGTTAAAAAGCCCTGAAATTGAAGTTGCTTTTCTGAGAACGTTTCACAAGTGCATTTCAATGACACTTTGACTATCATCTCCGCTCCTCATTCCCACTTTGCTCCGCAGTTGTGGTGGTTTCACCATGCACGGCGCTTCTTTTATAGCTAACAGTTTCCATTTCCATGAATTGAGCTTTCACTATGCACGCAGTGATAGGAAAACTGAAATGCGTTTTTTGAGGAAATGCACGACTGAATCTTCATGAAACTCGCAGGTTTTACTCTTTTCCTCGTTCCCACTTTGCTCCCAACACCTGAACATTCTTTCTTCTCATTTTCTAAACAAGCCCCTTATGCATTGCTCTTGTAGTAATCTAACATGCAGGTTGAAAATCCCTGTAATTGAAATTACTTTTCTGAGAACGTTTCACCACTGGATTTCAATGACACTTTGCCTATCACCTCCGCTCCTCATTTCCTCTTTGCTCCACAGATGTGGTGGTTGCACCATGCACGGCGCTTCTGTTATAACTAACAGTTTCGATTTCCATGATTTGAGCTTTCCCTATGCACGCAGTGTTAGGAAAACTGAAATGTTTTTGTGAGCAAATGCACGACTGAATGTTCATGAAACTCGCAGATTTTACTATTTTCCTTGTTCCCACTTTGCTCCCCACATCTGAGCATTCTCTCTTCGCATTTTCTGTACAAGCCACTTATGTATTGCTCTTGCAGTACTCTAACGTGCAGGTTGAAAAGACCTGAAATTTAAGTAGCTTTTCTGAGTAACTCTCAGGAATGGATTTCAATGACACTTTGTCTATCATCTCATCTACTCACTCCAACTTTGCTCCGCAGATGTGGTGGTTGCACCATACACGGCGCTTCTGTTATAACTATCAGATTCGATTTCCATGAATTGAGCTTTCCCTAGGCACGCAGTGTTAGGAAAACTGAAATGCCTTTTCTGAATAAATGCACGACTGAATCTTCATGAAACTCGCGCTTTATACTCTTTTCCTCGTTTCCACTTTCCTCCCAACATCGGAGCATTCTCTCTCTGCGTTTTCTGTACAAGCCCCTTATGTATTGCTATTGCAGTACTCTAACGTGCAGGTTGAAAAGCCCTGAAATTGAAGTTGTTTTCTGAGTAACTCTCTTGAATGGATTTCAATGACACTTTGCCTATCATCTCCATTCCTCTTTCCCACTTTCCTCCGCACATGTGGTGGTTGCACCATGCAGGACGCTTGTGTTATAACTAACAGTTTCGATTTCCATGAATTGAGCTTTCCCTATGCACGCAGTGTTAGGAAAACTGAAATGCTTTTTGTGGGCAAATGCACGACAGAATCTTCATGAAACTCGCACTTTTTACTCTTTTCCTCATTCCCACTTTGCTCTCACCATGTGAGCCTTCTCTCTCCGCGTTTTCTAAACAAGCCCCTTATGTATTTCTCTTGAAGTACTCTAAAGTGCAGGTTGAAAATCCCTGAAATTGAAGTTGCTTTTCTGAGAACGTTTCACGAGTGGATTTCAATGACACTTTGCCTATCATCTCCGCTCCTCATTCCCACTTTGCTCCGCAGTTGTGGTGGTTTCACCATGCACGGCGCTTCTTTTATAGCTAACAGTTTCGATTTCCATGAATTGAGCTTTTCTTATGCACGCAGTGATAGGAAAACTGAAAAGCGTTTTTTGAGGAAATGCACGACTGAATCTTTATGAAACTCGCAGGTTTTACTCTTTTCCTCGTTCCCACTTTGTTCCCAACACCTGAACATTCTTTCTTCACATTTTCTAAACATGCCCCTTATGCATTGCTCTTGCAGTACTCTAACGTGCAGTTTGAAAAGCCCTAAAATTGAAGTTGCTTCTCTGAGAACGATTCACAAGTGGATTTCAATGACACTTTGCCCATCATCTCCTCTCCTCAATCCCACTCTGCTCCGCAGATGTGGTGGTTGCACCATGCACGGCGCTTCTGTTCTAACTAACAGTTTCGATTTCCATGAATTGAGCTTTCCCTATGCACGCTGTGTTAGGAAAACTGAAATGCCTTTTCTGAGCAAATGCACGACTGAATCTTCATGAAACTCGCGGTTTTTACTCTTTTCCTTTTTCCCACTTTGCTCTCACCATCTGAGCATTCTCTCTCTGCGTTTGCATTACAAGCCCCTTACGTATTGCTCTTACAGTACTCTAACGGGCTGTTTCAAAATCCCTGAATTTGAAGTTGCTTTTCTGAGAACGTTTCACGACTGGATTTCAATGACACTTTGCCTGTCACCTCTGCTCCTCATTCTCACTTTGCTCCGCAGATGTGGTGGTTGCACCAGGCACGGCGCTTCTGTTATAACTAACAGTTTCGATTTCCATGTATTTAGCTTTCCCTATGCACGCAGTGTTAGGAAAACTGAAATGCGTTTTCTGAAGAAATGCACGACTGAATCTTCATGAAACTCGCGGTTTTTACTCTTTTCCTCGTTCCCACTTTGCTCCCCACATCTGAGCATTCAATCCCCGCGTTTTCTATACAAGCCCCTTATGTATTGCTCTTGCAGTACTCTAACGTACAGGTTGAAAAGGCCTGAAATCGAAGGTGTTTCTCTGAGAACGTTTCACGAATGGATTTCAATGACATTTTGCCCATCATCTTCCCTGCTTATTACCACTTTGCTCCGCAGATATGGTGGTTGTACCATGCACGGCTCTTCTGTTATAACTGACAGTTTCGATTTCCATGAATTGAGCTGTCCCTTATGCACGCAGTGTTAGGAAAACTGAAATGCGTTTTCTGAAGAAATGCACGACTGAATCTTCATGAAACTCGCAGTTCTTACTCTTTTCCTCATTCGCACTATGCTCTCACCATCTGAGGATTCTCTCTCCACCTTTTCTAAACAAGCCCCTTATGTATTGCTCTTGTAGAAATCTAACGTGCAGGTTGAAAATCCCTGTATTTGAAATTACTTTTTTGAGAACGTTTCACCACTGGATTTCAATGACACTTTGCCTATCACCTCCGCTCCTCATTCCCTCTTTGCTCCACAGATGTGGTGGTTGCACCATGCACAGCGCTTCTGTTATAAGTAACAGTTTCGATTTCCATGAATTGAGCTTTCCCTATGCACGTAGTGTTAGGAAAACTGAAAGGTTTTTGTGAGCAAATGCACGACTGAATCTTCATGAAACTCGCAGATTTTACTATTTTCCTTGTTCCCACTTTCCTCCCCACATCTGAGCATTCTCTCTCCGCATTTTCTGTACAAGCCACTTATGTATTGCTCTTGCAGTACTCTAACGTGCAGGTTGAAAAGACCTGAAATTGAAGTAGCTTTTCTGAGTAACTCTCAGGAATGGATTTCAATGACACTTTGTCTATCATCTCATCTACTCACTCCAACTTTGCTCTGCAGATGTGGTGGTTGCACCATACACGGCGCTTCTGTTATAACTATCAGATTCGATTTCCATGAATTGAGCTTTCCCTAAGCACGCAGTGTTAGGAAAACTGAAATGCCTTTTCTGAAGAAATGCACGACTGAATCTTCATGAAACTCGCGGTTTATACTCTTTTCCTCGTTTCCACTTTCCTCCCAAAATCTGAGCATTCTCTCTCTGCGTTTTCTGTACAAGCCCCTTATGTATTGCTATTGCAGTACTCTAACGTGCAGGTTGAAAAGCCCTGAAATTGAAGTTGCTTTTCTGAGTAACTCTCTCGAATGGATTTCAATGACACTTTGCCTATCATCTCAACTCCTCTTTCCCACTTTCCTCCGCACATGTGGTGGTTGCACCATGCAGGACGCTTCTGTTATAACTAACAGTTTCGATTTCCATGAATTGAGCTTTCCCTATGCACGCAGTGTTAGGAAAACTGAAATGCTTTTTGTGGGCAAATGCACGACAGAATCTTCATGAAACTCGCACTTTTTACTCTTTTCCTCATTCCCACTTTGCTCTCACCATGTGAGCCTTCTCTCTCCACGTTTTCTAAACAAGCCCCTTATGTATTTCTCTTGAAGTACTCTAACGTGCAGGTTGAAAATCCCTGAAATTGAAGTTGCTTTTCTGAGAACGTTTCACGAGTGGATTTCAATGACACTTTGCCTATCATCTCCGCTCCTCATTCCCACTTTGCTCCACAGTTGTGGTGGTTTCACCATGCACGGCACTTCTTTTATAGCTAACAGTTTCGATTTCCATGAATTGAGCTTTCCCTATGCACGCAGTGATAGGAAAACTGAAATGCGTTTTTTGAGGAAATGCACGACTGAATCTTCATGAAACTCGCAGTTTTTACTCTTTTCCTCGTTCCCACTTTGCTCCCAACACCTGAGCATTCTTTCTTCACATTTTCTAAACAAGCCCCTTATGCATTGCTCTTGCAGTACTCTAACGTGCAGGTTGAAAAGGCCTAAAATTGAAGTTGCTTCTCTGAGAACGTTTCACAAGTGGATTTCAATGACACTTTGCCCATCATCTCCTCTCCTCAATCCCACTCTGCTCCGCAGATGTGGTGGTTGCACCATGCACGGCGCTTCTTTTATAGCTAACAGTTTCGATTTCCATGAATTGAGCTTTCCCTATGCACGCAGTGATAGGAAAACTGAAATGTGTTTTTTGAGGAAATGCACTACTGAATCTTCATGAAACTCACGGGTTTTACACTTTTCCTCGTTCCCACTTTGCTCCCAAAATCTGAACATTCTTTCTTCACATTTTCTAAAAAAGACCCTTATGTATTGCTCTTGCAGTACTCTAACGTGCAGGTTGAAAATCCCTGAAATTGAAGTTGCTTTTCTGAGAACGTTTCACGAGTGGATTCCAATGACACTTTGCCCATCATCTCCTCTCCTCAATCCCACTCTGCTCCGCAGAAGGGGTGGTTGCACCATGCACGGCGCTTCTGTTATAACTAACAGTTTTGATTTCCATGAATTGAGATTTCCCTATGCACGCTGTGTTAGGAAAACTGAAATGCCTTTTCTGAGCAAATGCACGACTGAATCTTCATGAAACTCGCGGTTTTTACTCTTTTCCTTGTTCCCACTTTGCTCTCACCATCTGAGCATTCTCTCTCCGCGTTTGCATTACAAGCCCCTTATGTATTGCTCTTGCAGTACTCTAACGGGCTGTTTCAAAATCCCTGAAATTGAAGTTGCTTTTCTGAGAACGTTTCACGACTGGATTTCATTGACACTTTGCCTGTCACCTCTGCTCCTCATTCCCACTTTGCTCCGCAGATGTGGTGGTTGCACCAGGCACGGCGCTTCTGTTATAACTAACAGTTTCGATTTCCATGTATTTAGCTTTCCCTATGCACGCAGTGTTAGGAAAACTGAAATGCGTTTTCTGAAGAAATGCACGACTGAATCTTCATGAAACTCGCGGTTTTTACTCTTTTCCTCGTTCCCACTTTGCTCCCCACATCTGAGCATTCAATCTCCGCGTTTTCTATACAAGCCCTTTATGTATTGCTCTTGCACTACTCTAACGTGCAGGTTGAAAAGGCCTGAAAATGAAGGTGTTTCTCTGAGAACGTTTCACGAATGGATTTCAATGACACTTTGCCCATCATCTCCCCCGCTTATTACCACTTTGCTCCGCAGATATGGTGGTTGTACCATGCACGGCTCTTCTGTTATAACTGACAGTTTCGATTTCCATGAATTGAGCTGTCCCTTCTGCACGCAGTGTTAGGAAAACTGAAATGCGTTTTCTGAAGAAATGCACCACTGAATCTTCATGAAACTCGCAGTTCTTACTCTTTTCCTCATTCGCACTTTGCTCTCACCATCTGAGCATTCTCTCTCCCCCTTTTCTAAACAAGCCCCTTATGTATTGCTCTTGCAGTAGTCTAACGGGCAGGTTGAAAAGCCCTGAAATTGAAGTTGCTTTTCTAGTAACTCTCACGATTGGATTTCAATCACACTTTGCCCATCATCTCACCTACTCATTCCCACTTTGCCCCGCAGATGTGGTGGTTGCACCATGCACGGTGCATCTGTTATAACTAACAGTTTCGATTTCCATGAATTGAGCTTTCCCTATGCACGCAGTGTTAGTAAAACTGAAATGCGTTTTCTGAAGAAATGCACGACAGAATCTTCATGAAACTCGCACTTTTTACTCTTTTCCTCATTCCCACTTTGCTCTCACTGTGTGAGCCTTCTCTCTCCACGTTTTCTAAACAAGCCCCTTATGTATTTCTCTTGAAGTACTCTAACGTGCAGGTTGAAAATCCCTGAAATTGAAGTTGCTTTTCTGAGAACGTTTCACGAGTGGATTTCAATGACACTTTGCCTATCATCTCCGCTCCTCATTCCCACTTTGCTCCGCAGTTGTGGTGGTTTCACCATGCACGGCGCTTCTTTTATAGCTAACAGTTTCCATTTCCATGAATTGAGCTTTCCCTATGCACGCAGTGATAGGAAAACTGAAATGCGTTTTTTGAGGAAATGCACGACTGAATCTTCATGAAACTCGCAGGTTTTACTCTTTTCCTCGTTCCCACTTTGCTCCCAACACCTGAACATTCTTTCTTCTCATTTTCTAAACAAGCCCCTTATGCATTGCTCTTGTAGTAATCTAACATGGAGGTTGAAAATCCCTGTAATTGAAATTACTTTTCTGAGAACGTTTCACCACTGGATTTCAATGACACTTTGCCTATCATCTCCATTCCTCTTTCCCACTTTCCTCCGCACATGTGGTGGTTGCACCATGCAGGACGCTTGTGTTATAACTAACAGTTTCGATTTCCATGAATTGAGCTTTCCCTATGCACGCAGTGTTAGGAAAACTGAAATGCTTTTTGTGGGCAAATGCACGACAGAATCTTCATGAAACTCGCACTTTTTACTCTTTTCCTCATTCCCACTTTGCTCTCACCATGTGAGCCTTCTCTCTCCACGTTTTCTAAACAAGCCCCTTATGTATTTCTCTTGAAGTACTCTAACGTGCAGGTTAAAAAGCCCTGAAATTGAAGTTGCTTTTCTGAGAACGTTTCACAAGTGGATTTCAATGACACTTTGCCTATCACCTCCGCTCCTCATTCCCACTTTGCTCCACAGATGTGGTGGTTGCACCATGCACGGCGCTTCTGTTATAACTAACAGTTTCGATTTCCATGATTTGAGCTTTCCCTATGCACGCAGTGTTAGGAAAACTGAAATGTTTTTGTGAGCAAATGCACGACTGAATCTTCATGAAACTCGCAGATTTTACTATTTTCCTTGTTCCCACTTTGCTCCCCACATCTGAGCATTCTCTCTCCGCATTTTCTGTACAAGCCACTTATGTATTGCTCTTGCAGTACTCTAACGTGCAGGTTGAAAAGACCTGAAATTGAAGTAGCTTTTCTGAGTAACTCTCAGGAATGGATTTCAATGACACTTTGTCTATCATCTCATCTACTCACTCCAACTTTGCTCCGCAGATGTGGTGGTTGCACCATACACGGCGCTTCTGTTATAACTATCAGATTCGATTTCCATGAATTGAGCTTTCCCTAGGCACGCAGTGTTAGGAAAACTGAAATGCCTTTTCTGAAGAAATGCACGACTGAATCTTCATGAAACTCGCGGTTTATACTCTTTTCCTCGTTTCCACTTTCCTCCCAACATCGGAGCATTCTCTCTCTGCGTTTTCTGTACAAGCCCCTTATGTATTGCTATTGCAGTACTCTAACGTGCAGGTTGAAAAGCCCTGAAATTGAAGTTGTTTTCTGAGTAACTCTCTCGAATGGATTTCAATGACACTTTGCCTATCATCTCCATTCCTCTTTCCCACTTTCCTCCGCACATGTGGTGGTTGCACCATGCAGGACGCTTGTGTTATAACTAACAGTTTCGATTTCCATGAATTGAGCTTTCTCTATGCACGCAGTGTTAGGAAAACTGAAATGCTTTTTGTGGGCAAATGCACGACAGAATCTTCATGAAACTCGCACTTTTTACTCTTTTCCTCATTCCCACTTTGCTCTCACCATGTGAGCCTTCTCTCTCCACGTTTTCTAAACAAGCCCCTTATGTATTTCTCTTGAAGTACTCTAACGTGCAGGTTAAAAAGCCCTGAAATTGAAGTTGCTTTTCTGAGAACGTTTCACAAGTGGATTTCAATGACACTTTGCCTATCATTTCCGCTCCTCATTCCCACTTTGCTCCGCAGTTGTGGTGGTTTCACCATGCACGGCGCTTCTTTTATAGCTAACAGTTTCGATTTCCATGAATTGAGCTTTCCCTATGCACACAGTGATAGGAAAACTGAAATGCATTTTTTGAGGAAATGCACGACTGAATCTTTATGAAACTCGCAGGTTTTACTCTTTTCCTCGTTCCCACTTTGCTCCCAACACCTGAACATTCTTTCTTCACATTTTCTAAACAAGCCCCTTATGCATTGCTCTTGCAGTACTCTAACGTGCAGTTTGAAAAGGCCTAAAATTGAAGTTGCTTCTCTGAGAACGATTCACAAGTGGATTTCAATGACACTTTGCCCATCATCTCCTCTCCTCAATCCCACTCTGCTCCGCAGACGTGGTGGTTGCACCATGCACGGCGCTTCTGTTCTAACTAACAGTTTCGATTTCCATGAATTGAGCTTTCCTATGCACGCTGTGTTAGGAAAACTGAAATGCCTTTTCTGAGCAAATGCACGTCTGAATCTTCATGAAACTCGCGGTTTTTACTCTTTTCCTTTTTCCCACTTTGCTCTCACCATCTGAGCATTCTCTCTCCGCGTTTGCATTACAAGCCCCTTATGTATTGCTCTTGCAGTACTCTAACGGGCTGTTTCAAAATCCCTGAATTTGAAGTTGCTTTTCTGAGAACGTTTCACGACTGGATTTCAATGACACTTTGCCTGTCACCTCTGCTCCTCATTCTCACTTTGCTCCGCAGATGTGGTGGTTGCACCAGGCACGGTGCTTCTGTCATAACTAACAGTTTCGATTTCCATGTATTTAGCTTTCCCTATGCACGCAGTGTTAGGAAAACTGAAATGTTTTTGTGAGCAAATGCACGACTGAATCTTCATGAAACTCGCGGTTTTTACTCTTTTCCTCGTTCCCACTTTGCTCCCCACATCTGAGCATTCAATCTCCGCGTTTTCTATACAAGCCCCTTATGTATTGCTCTTGCAGTACTCTAACGAGCAGGTTGAAAATCCCTGTAATTGAAGTTGCTTCTGAGAACGTTTCACGAGTGCATTTCAATTACACATTGCCTATCATCTCCGCTCCTCATTCCCACTTTACCCTCAGATGTGGTGGTTGCACCATGCATGGCGCCTTTGTTATACATAACATTTTCGATTTCCATGAATGGAGCTGTCCCTATGCACACAGTTTTAGGAAAACAGAAATGCGTTTTCTGAACAAATGCACGACTGAATCTTCATGAAACTCACGGGTTTTACACTTTTCCTCGTTCCCAATTTGCTCCCCACATCTGAGCATTCAATCTCCGCGTTTTCTATACAAGCCCCTTATGTATTGCTCTTGCAGTACTCTAACGTGCAGGTTGAAAAGGCCTGAAATTGAAGGTGTTTCTCTGAGAACGTTTCACGAATGGATTTCAATGACACTTTGCCCATCATCTCCCCTGCTTATTACCACTTTGCTCCGCAGATATGGTGGTTGTACCATGCACGGCTCTTCTGTTATAACTGACAGTTTCGATTTCCATGAATTGAGCTGTCCCTTATGCACGCAGTGTTAGGAAAACTGAAATGCGTTTTCTGAAGAAATGCACGACTGAATCTTCATGAAACTCGCAGTTCTTACTCTTTTCCTCATTCGCACTTTGCTCTCACCATCTGAGCATTCTCTCTCCACCTTTTCTAAACAAGCCCCTTATGTATTGCTCTTGCAGTACTCTAACGAGCAGGTTGAAAATCCCTGTAATTGAAGTTGCTTCTGAGAACGTTTCACGAGTGGATTTCAATGACACATTGCCTATCATCTCCGCTCCTCATTCCCACTTTGCCCTCAGATGTGGTGGTTGCACCATGCATGGGGCTTTTGTTATAAATAACATTTTCGATTTCCATGAATTGAGCTTTCCCTATGCACACAGTGTTAGGAAAACAGAAATGCGTTTTCTGAACAAATGCACGACTGAATCTTCATGAAACTCACGGTTTTTATACTTTTCCTCGTTCCCACTTTGCTCCCAAAATCTGAACATTCTTTCTTCACATTTTCTAAAAAAGACCCTTATGTATTGCTCTTGCAGTACTCTAACGTGCAGGTTGAAAATCCCTGAAATTGAAGTTGCTTTCCTGAGAACGTTTCACGACTGGATTCAAAGACACTTTGACCATCTTCTCCCCTCCTTATTCCCACTTTGCTCCGCAGATGTGGTGGTTGCACCATGCACGGCGCTTCTGTTGTAACTAACAGTTGCGATTTCCATGAATTGAGCTTTCCCTTTGCACGCAGTGTTAGGAAAACTGAAAATCTTTTTGTGAGCAAATGCACGACAGAATCTTCATGAAACTCGCACTTTTTACACTTTTCCTCATTCCCACTTTGCTCTCACCATGTGAGCCTTCTCTCTCCACGTTTTCTAAACAAGCCCCTTATGTTTTTCTCTTGAAGTACTCTAACGTGCTGGTTGAAAATCCCTGAAATTGAAGTTGCTTTTCTGAGAACGTTTCACAAGTGGATTTCAATGAGACTTTCCCTATCATCTCCGCTCCTCATTCCCACTTTGCTCCGCAGTTGTGGTGGTTTCACCATGCACGGCGCTTCTTTTATAGCTAACAGTTTCGATTTCCATGAATTGAGCTTTCCCTATGCACGCAGTGATAGGAAAACTGAAATGCGTTTTTTGAGGAAATGCACGACTGAATCTTTATGAAACTCGCGGTTTTTACTCTTTTCCTTGTTCCCACTTTGCTCTCACCATCTGAGCATTCTCTCTCCGCGTTTGCATTACAAGCCCCTTATGTATTGCTCTTGCAGTACTCTAACGGGCTGTTTCAAAATCCCTGAAATTGAAGTTGCTTTTCTGAGAACGTTTCACGACTGGATTTCAATGACACTTTGCCTGTCACCTCCGCTCCTCATTCCCACTTTGCTCCGCAGATGTGGTGGTTGCACCAGGCACGGCGCTTCTGTTATAACTAACAGTTTCGATTTCCATGTATTTAGCTACCCTATGAACGCAGTGTTAGTAAAACTGAAATGCGTTTTCTGAAGAAATGCACGACTGAATCTTCATGAAACTCGCGGTTTATACTCTTTTCCTCGTTTCCACTTTCCTACCAACATCTGAGCATTCTCTCTCTGCGTTTTCTGTACAAGCCCCTTATGTATTGCTATTGCAGTACTCTAACGTGCAGGTTGAAAAGCCCTGAAATTGAAGTTCCTTTTCTGAGTAACTCTCTCGAATGGATTTCAATGACACTTTGCCTATCATCTCAACTCCTCTTTCCCACTTTCCTCCGCACTTGTGGTGGTTGCACCATGCAGGACGCTTCTGTTATAACTAACAGTTTCGATTTCCATGTATTTAGCTATCCCTATGAACGCAGTGTTAGTAAAACTGAAATGCGTTTTCTGAAGAAATGCACGACTGAATCTTCATGAAACTCGCACTTTTTACTCTTTTCCTCATTCCCACTTTGCTCTCACCATGTGAGCCTTCTCTCTCCACGTTTTCTAAACAAGCCCCTTATGTATTTCTCTTGAAGTACTCTAACGTGCAGGTTGAAAATCCCTGAAATTGAAGTTCCTTTTCTGAGTAACTCTCTCGAATGGATTTCAATGACACTTTGCCCATCATCTCCGCTCCTCATTCCCACTTTGCTCCGCAGTTGTGGTGGTTTCACCATGCACGGCGCTTCTTTTATAGCTAACAGTTTCGATTTCCATGAATTGAGCTTTCCCTATGCACGCAGTGATAGGAAAACTGAAATGCGTTTTTTGAGGAAATGCACGACTGAATCTTCATGAAACTCGCAGGTTTTACTCTTTTTCTCGTTCCCACTTTGCTCCCAACACCTGAGCATTTTTTCTTCACATTTTCTAAACAAGCCCCTTATGCATTGCTCTTGCAGTACTCTAACGTGCAGGGTGAAAAGGCCTAAAAATGAAGTTGCTTCTCTGAGAACGTTTCACAAGTGGATTTCAATGACACTTTGCCCATCATCTCCTCTCCTCAATCCCACTCTGCTCCGCATATGTGGTGGTTGCACCATGCACGGCGCTTCTGTTATAACTAACAGTTTCGATTTCCATGAATTGAGGTTTCCCTATGCACGCTGTGTTGGGAAAACTGAAATGTTTTTGTGAGCAAATGCACGACTGAATCTTCATGAAACTCGCAGATTTTACTATTTTCCTTGTTTCCACTTTGCTCCCCACATCTGAGCATTCTCTCTCCGCATTTTCTTTACAAGCCACTTATGTATTGCTCTTGCAGTACTCTAACGTGCAGGTTGAAAAGCCCTGAAATTGAAGTTGCTTTTCTGAGTAACTCTCTAGAATGGATTTCAATGACACTTTGCCTATATTCTCAACTCCTCTTTCCCACTTTCCTCCGCACATGTGGTGGTTGCACCATGCAGGACGCTTCTGTTATAACTAACAGTTTCAATTTCCATGAATTGAGCTTTACCTATGCACGCAGTGTTAGGAAAACTGAAATGCTTTTTGTGGGCAAATGCACGACAGAATCTTCATGAAACTCGCACTTTTTACTCTTTTCCTCATTCCCACTTTGCTCTCACCATGTGAGCCTTCTCTCTCCACGTTTTCTAAACAAGCCCCTCATGTATTTCTCTTGAAGTACTCTAACGTGCAGGTTGAAAATCCCTGAAATTGAAATTGCTTTTCTGAGAACGTTTCACGAGTGGATTTCAATGACACTTTGCCTATCATCTCTGCTCCTCATTCCCACTTTGCTCCGCAGTTGTGGTGGTTTCACCATGCACGGCTCTTCTGTTATAACTGACAGTTTCGATTTCCATGAATTGAGCTGTCCCTTATGCACGCAGTGTTAGGAAAACTGAAATGCGTTTTCTGAAGAAATGCACGACTGAATCTTCATGAAACTCGCGGTTTTTACTCTTTTCCTTGTTCCCACTTTGCTCTCACCATCTGAGCATTCTCTCTCCACCTTTTCTAAACAAGCCCCTTATGTATTGCTCTTGCAGTACTCTAACGAGCAGGTTGAAAATCCCTGTAATTGAAGTTGCTTCTGAGAACGTTTCACGAGTGGATTTCAATGACACATTGCCTATCATCTCCGCTCCTCATTCCCACTTTGTCCTCAGATGTGGTGGTTGCACCATGCATGGCGCTTTTGTTATAAATAACATTTTCGATTTCCATGAATTGAGCTTTCCCTATGCACACAGTGTTAGGAAAACAGAAATGCGTTTTCTGAACAAATGCACGACTGAAACTTCATGAAACTCACGGGTTTTACACTTTTCCTCGTTCCCACTTTGCTCCCAAAATCTGAACATTCTTTCTTCACATTTTCTAAAAAAGACCCTTATGTATTGCTCTTGCAGTACTCTAACGTGCAGGTTGAAAATCCCTGAAATTGAAGTAGCTTTTCTGAGAACGTTTCACGACTGGATTTCAATGACACTTTGACCATCTTCTCCCCTCCTTATTCCCACTTTGCTTTGCAGATGTGGTGGTTGCACCATGCACAGCGCTTCTGTTATAACTAACAGTTTCGATTTCCATGATTTGAGCTTTCCCTAGGCACGCAGTGTTAGGAAAACTGAAATGCCTTTTCTGAAGAAATGCACGACTGAATCTTCATGAAACTCGCGGTTTATACTCCTTTCCTCATTTCCACTTTCTTCCCAACATCCGAGCATTCTCTCTCTGCGTTTTCTGTACAAGCCCCTTATGTATTGCTATTGCAGTACTCTAACGTGCAGATTGAAAAGCCCTGAAATTGAAGTTGCTTTTCTGAGTAACTCTCTCAAATGGATTTCAATGACACTTTGCCTATCATCTCAACTCCTCTTTCCAACTTTCCTCTGCACATGTGGTGGTTGCACCATGCAGGACGCTTCTGTTATAACTAACAGTTTCGATTTCCATGAATTGAGCTTTCCCTAGGCACGCAGTGTTAGGAAAACTGAAATGCCTTTTCTGAAGAAATGCACGACTGAATCTTCATTAACCTCGTGGTTTTTACTCTTTTCCTCGTTCCCACTTTGCTCCCCACATCTGAGCATTCAATCTCCGCGTTTTCTATACAAGCCCCTTATGTATTGCTCTTGCAGTACTCTAACGTGCAGGTTGAAAAGGCCTGAAATTGAAGGTGTTTCTCTGAGAACGTTTCACGAATGGATTTCAATGAAACTTTGCCCATCATCTCCCCTGCTTATTACCACTTTGCTCCGCAGATATGGTGGTTGTACCATGCACGGCTCTTCTGTTATAACTGACAGTTTCGATTTCCATGAATTGAGCTGTCCCTTATGCACGCAGTGTTAGGAAAACTGAAATGCGTTTTCTGAAGAAATGCACGACTGAATCTTCATGAAACTCGCAGTTCTTACTCTTTTCCTCATTCGCACTTTGCTCTCACCATCTGAGCATTCTCTCTCCACCTTTTCTAAACAAGGCCCTTATGTTTTGCTCTTGCAGTACTCTAACGGGCAGGTTGAAAAGCCCTGAAATTGAAGTTGCTTTTCCAGTAACTCTCATGATTGGATTTCAATCACACTTTGCCCATCATCTCACCTACTCATTCCCACTTTGCCCCGCAGATATGGTGGTTGCACCATGCACGGTGCATCTGTTATAACTAACAGTTTTGATTTCCATGAATTGAGCTTTCCCTATGCACGCAGTGTTAGCAAAAGTGAAGTGCGTTTTCTGAAGAAATGCACGACTGAATCTTCATGAAACTCGCAGTTTTTACTATTTTCCTCATTCGCACTTTGCTCTCACCATCTGAGGATTCTCTCTACACCTTTTGTTAACAAGCCCCTTATGTATTGCTCTTGCAGTACTCTAACGAGCAGGTTGAAAATCCCTGTAATTGAAGTTGATTCTGAGAACGTTTCACGAGTGGATTTCAATGACACATTGCCTATCATCTCCGCTCCTCATTCCCTCTTTGCTCCACAGATGTGGTCGTTGCACCATGCATGGCGCTTCTGTTATAACTAACAGTTTCGATTTCCATGATTTGAGCTTTCCCTATGCACGCAGTGTTAGGAAAACTGAAATGTTTTTGTGAGCAAATGCACGACTGAATCTTCATGAAACTCGCAGATTTTACTATTTTCCTTGTTCCCACTTTGCTCCCCACATCTGAGCATTCTCTCTCCGCATTTTCTGTACAAGACACTTATGTATTGCTCTTGCAGTACTCTATCGTGCAGGTTGAAAAGACCTGAAATTGAAGTTGCTTTTCTGAGTAACTCTCAGGAATGGATTTCAATGACACTTTGTCTATCATCTCATCTACTCACTCCAACTTTGCTCCGCAGATGTGGTGATTGCACCATACACGGCGCTTCTGTTATAACTATCAGATTCGATTTCCATGAATTGAGCTTTCCCTAGGCAGTCAGTGTTAGGAAAACTGAAATGCCTTTTCTGAACAAATGCACGACTGAATCTTCATGAAACTCGCGGTTTATACTCTTTTCCTCGTTTCCACTTTCTTCCCAACATCTGAGCATTCTCTCTCTGCGTTTTCTGTACAAGGCCCTTATGTATTGCTATTGCAGTACTCTAACGTGCAGGTTGAAAAGCCCTGAAATTGAAGTTGCTTTTCTGAGTAACTCTCTCGAATGGATTTCAATGACACTTTGCCTATCATCTCAACTCCTCTTTCCAACTTTCCTCTGCACATGTGGTGGTTGCACCATGCAGGACGCTTCTGTTATAACTAACAGTTTCGATTTCCATGAATTGAGCTTTCCCTATGCTGTGTTAGGAAAACTGAAATGCCTTTTCTGAGCAAATGCACGACTGAATCTTCATGAAACTCGCGGTTTTTACTCTTTTCCTCGTTCTCACTTTGCTCCCCACATCTGAGCATTCAATCTCCGCATTTTCTATACAAGCCCCTTATGTATTGCTCTTGCAGTACTCTAACGTGCAGGTTGAAAAGGCCTGAAATTGAAGGTGTTTCTCTGAGAACGTTTCACGAATGGATTTCAATGACACTTTGCCCATCATCTCCCCTGCTTAATACCACTTTGCTCCGCAGATATGGTGGTTGTACCATGCACGGCTCTTCTGTTATAACTGACAGTTTCGATTTCCATGAATTGAGCTGTACCTTATGCACGCAGTGTTAGGTAAACTGAAATGTGTTTTCTGAAGAAATGCAGGACTGAATCTTCATGAAACTCGCAGTTCTTACTCTTTTCCTCATTCGCACTTTGCTCTCACCATCTGAGCATTCTCTCTCCACCTTTTCTAAACAAGCTCCTTATGTATTGCTCTTGCAGTACTCTAACGGGCAGGTTGAAAAGCCCTGAAATTGAAGTTGCTTTTCTAGTAACTCTCACGATTGGATTTCAATCACACTTTGCCCATCATCTCACCTACTCATTCCCACTTTGCCCCGCAGATGTGGTGATTGCACCATACACGGCGCTTCTGTTATAACTATCAGATTCGATTTCCATGAATTGAGCTTTCCCTAGGCACTCAGTGTTAGGAAAACTGAAATGCCTTTTCTGAACAAATGCACGACTGAATCTTCATGAAACTCGCGGTTTATACTCTTTTCCTCGTTTCCACTTTCTTCCCAACATCTGAGCATTCTCTCTCTGCGTTTTCTGTACAAGGCCCTTATGTATTGCTATTGCAGTACTCTAACGTGCAGGTTGAAAAGCCCTGAAATTGAAGTTGCTTTTCTGAGTAACTCTCTCGAATGGATTTCAATGACACTTTGCCTATCATCTCAACTCCTCTTTCCAACTTTCCTCTGCACATGTGGTGGTTGCACCATGCAGGACGCTTCTGTTATAACTAACAGTTTCGATTTCCATGAATTGAGCTTTCCCTATGCTGTGTTAGGAAAACTGAAATGCCTTTTCTGAGCAAATGCACGACTGAATCTTCATGAAACTCTCGGTTTTTACTCTTTTCCTCGTTCTCACTTTGCTCCCCACATCTGAGCATTCAATCTCCGCATTTTCTATACAAGCCCCTTATGTATTGCTCTTGCAGTACTCTAACGTGCAGGTTGAAAAGGCCTGAAATTGAAGGTGTTTCTCTGAGAACGTTTCACGAATGGATTTCAATGACACTTTGCCCATCATCTCCCCTGCTTAATACCACTTTGCTCCGCAGATATGGTGGTTGTACCATGCACGGCTCTTCTGTTATAACTGACAGTTTCGATTACCATGAATTGAGCTGTCCCTTATGCACACAGTGTTAGGTAAACTGAAATGCGTTTTCTGAAGAAATGCACGACTGAATCTTCATGAAACTCGCAGTTCTTACTCTTTTCCTCATTCGCACTTTGCTCTCATCATCTGAGCATTCTCTCTCCACCTTTTCTAAACAAGCTCCTTATGTATTGCTCTTGCAGTACTCTAACGGGCAGGTTGAAAAGCCCAGAAATTGAAGTTGCTTTTCTAGTAACTCTCACGATTGGATTTCAATCACACTTTGCCCATCATCTCACATACTCATTCCCACTTTCCCCGCAGATGTGGTGGTTGCACCATGCACGGTGCATCTGTTATAACTAACAGTTTTGATTTCCATGAATTGAGCTTTCCCTATGCACGCAGTGTTAGCAAAAGTGAAATGCGTTTTCTGAAGAAATGCACGACTGAATCTTCATGAAACTCGCAGTTTTTACTCTTTTCCTCATGCGCACTTTGCTCTCACCATCTGAGGATTCTCTCTCCACCTTTTCTTAACAAGCCCCTTATGTATTTCTCTTGCAGTACTCTAACGAGCAGGTTGAAAATCCCTGTAATTGAAGTTGATTCTGAGAACGTTTCACGAGTGGATTTCAATGACACATTGCCTATCATCTCCGCTCCTCATTCCCTCTTTGCTCCACAGATGTGGTGGTTGCACCATGCACGGCGCTTCTGTTATAACTAACAGTTTCGATTTCCATGATTTGAGCTTTCCCTATGCACGCAGTGTTAGGAAAACTGAAATGTTTTTGTGAGCAAATGCACGACAGAATCTTCATGAAACTCGCACTTTTTACTCTTTTCCTCATTCCCAATTTGCTCTCACCATGTGATCCTTCTCTCTCCACGTTTTCTAAACAAGCCCCTTATGTATTGCTCTTGCAGTACTCTAACGAGCAGGTTGAAAATTCCTGTAATTGAAGTTGCTTCTGAGAACGTTTCACGAGTGGATTTCAATGACACATTGCCTATCATCTCCGCTCCTCATTCCCACTTTGCCCTCAGATGTGGTGGTTGCACCATGCATGGCGCTTTTGTTATAAATAACATTTTCGAATTCCATGAATTGAGCTTTCCCTGCGCACACAGTGTTAGGAAAACAGAAATGCGTTTTCTGAACAAATGCACGACTGAATCTTCATGAAACTCACTGGTTTTACACTTTTCCTCGTTCCCACTTTGCTCCCAAAATCTGAACATTCTTTCTTCACATTTTCTAAAAAAGACCCTTATGTATTGCTCTTGCAGTACTCTAACGTGCAGGTTGAAAATCCCTGTAATTGAAGTTGCTTTTCTGAGTAACTCTCTCGAATGGATTTCAATGACACTTTGCCTATCATCTCAACTCCTCTTTCCCACTTTCCTCCGCACATGTGGTGGTTGCACCATGCAGGACGCTTCTGTTATAACTAACAGTTTCGATTTCCATGAATTGAGCTTTCCCTATGCACGCAGTGTTAGGAAAACGGAAATGCTTTTTTTGGGCAAATGCACGAGAGAATCTTCATGAAACTCGTACTTTTTACTCTTTTCCTCATTCCCACTTTGCTCTCACCATGTGAGCCTTCTCTCTCCACGTTTTCTAAACAAGCCCCTTATGTATTTCTCTTGAAGTACTCTAACGTGCAGGTTGAAAATCCCTGAAATTGAAGTTGCTTTTCTGAGAACGTTTCACGAGTGGATTTCAATGACACTTTGCCTATCATCTCCGCTCCTCATTCCCACTTTGCTCCGCAGTTGTGGTGGTTTCACCATGCACGGTGCTTCTTTTATAGCTAACAGTTTCGATTTCCATGAATTGAGCTTTCCCTATGCACGCAGTGATAGGAAAACTGAAATGCGTTTTTTGAGGAAATGCACTACTGAATCTTCAGGAAACTCGCAGTTTTTACTCTTTTCCTCATTCCCCCTTTGCTCCCAACACCTGAGCATTCTTTCTTCACATTTTCTAAACAAGCCCCTTATGCATTGCTCTTTCAGTACTCTAACATGCAGTTTGAAAAGGCCTAAAATTGAAGTTGCTTCTCTGAGAACGTTTCACAAGTGGATTTCAATGACACTTTGCCCATCATCTCCTCTCCTCAATCCCACTCTGCTCCGCAGATGTGGTGGTTGCACCATGCACGGCGCTTCTGTTACAACTAACAGTTTCGATTTCCATGAATTGAGCTTTCCCTATGCACGCTGTGTTAGGAAAACTGAAATGGCTTTTCTGAGCAAATGCACGACTGAATCTTCATGAAACTCGTGGTTTTTACTCTTTTCCTTGTTTCCACTTTGCTCTCACCATCTGAGCATTCTCTCTCCGCGTTTGCATTACAAGCCCCTTATATATTGCTCTTGCAGTATTCTAACGGGCTGTTTCAAAATCCCTGAAATTGACGTTGCTTTTCTGAGAACGTTTCACGACTGGATTTCAATGACACTTTGCCTGTCACCTCTGCTCCTCATTCCCACTTTGCTCCGCAGATGTGGTGGTTGCACCAGGCACGGCGCTTCTGTTATAACTAATAGTTTCGATTTCCATGTATTTAGCTTTCCCTATGCACGCAGTGTTAGGAAAACTGAAATGCGTTTTCTGAAGAAATGTACGACTGAATCTTCATGAAACTCGCGGTTTTTACTCTTTTCCTGGTGCCCACTTTGCTCCCCACATCTGAGCATTCAATCTCCGCGTTTTCTATACAAGCCCCTTATGTATTGCTCTTGCAGTACTCTAACGTGCAGGTTGAAAAGGCCTGAAATTGAAGGTGTTTCTCTGAGAACGTTTCACGAATGGATTTCAATGACACTTTGCCCATCATCTCCCCTGCTTATTACCACTTTGCTCCGCAGATATGGTGGTTGTACCATGCACGGCTCTTCTGTTATAACTGACAGTTTCGATTTCCATGAATTGAGCTGTCCCTTATGCACGCAGTGTTAGGAAAAGTGAAATGCGTTTTCTGAAGAAATGCACGACTGAATCTTCATGAAACTCGCAGTTCTTACTCTTTTCCTCATTCGCACTTTGCTCTCACCATCTGAGCATTCTCTCTCCACCTTTTCTAAACAAGCCCCTTATGCATTGCTCTTGCAGTACTCTAACGTGCAGGTTGAAAAGGCCTAAAATTGAAGTTGCTTTTCTAGTAACTCTCACGATTGGATTTCAATCACACTTTGCCCATCATCTCACCTACTCATTCCCACTTTGCCCCGTAGATGTGGTGGTTGCACCATGCACGGTGCATCTGTTATAACTAACAGTTTCGATTTCCATGAATTGAGCTTTCCCTATGCACGCTTTGTTAGGAAAACTGAAATGCCTTTTCTGAGCAAATGCACGACAGAATCTTCATGAAACTCGCACTTTTTACTCTTTTCCTCATTCCCACTTTGCTCTCACCATCTGAGCATTCTCTCTCCGCGTTTGCATTACAAGCCCCTTATGTATTGCTCTTGCAGTACTCTAACGGGCTGTTTCAAAATCCCTGAAATTGAAGTTGCTTTTCTGAGAACGTTTCACGACTGGATTTCAATGACACTTTGCCTGTCACCTCTGCTCCTCATTCCCACTTTGCTCCGCAGATGTGGTGGTTGCACCAGGCACGGCGCTTCTGTTATAACTAACAGTTTCGATTTCCATGTATTTAGCTTTCCCTATGCACGCAGTGTTAGGAAAACTGAAATGCGTTTTCTGAAGAAATGCACGACTGAATCTTCATGAAACTCGCGGTTTTTACTCTTTTCCTCGTTCCCACTTTGCTCCCCACATCTGAGCATTCAATTTCCGCGTTTTCTATACAAGCCCCTTATGTATTGCTCTTGCAGTACTCTAACGTGCAGGTTGAAATGGCCTGAAATTGAAGGTGTTTCTCTGAGAACGTTGCACGAATGGATTTCAATGACACTTTGCCCATCATCTCCCCTGCTTATTACCACTTTGCTCCGCAGATATGGTGGTTGTACCATGCACGGCTCTTCTGTTATAACTGACAGTTTCGATTTCCATGAATTGAGCTGTCCCTTATGCACGCAGTGTTAGGAAAACTGAAATGCGTTTTCTGAAGAAATGCACGACTGAATCTTCATGAAACTCGCAGTTCTTATTCTTTTCCTCATTCGCACTTTGCTCTCACCATCTGAGCATTCTCTCTCCACCTTTTCTAACCAAGCCCCTTATGTATTGCTCTTGCAGTACTCTAACGGGCAGGTTGAAAAGCACTGAAATTGAAGTTGCTTTTCTAGTAACTCTCACGATTGGATTTCAATCACACTTTGCCCATCATCTCACATACTCATTCCAACTTTGCCCCGCAGATGTGGTGGTTGCACCATGCACGGTGCATCTGTTATAACTAACAGTTTCGATTTCCATGAATTGAGCTTTCCCTATGCACGCAGTGTTAGGAAAACTGAAATGCATTTTCTGAAGAAATGCACGACTGAATCTTCATGAAACTCGCGGTTTTTACTCTTTTCCTCATTGGCACTTTGCTCTCACCATCTGAGGATTCTCTCTCCACCTTTTCTAAACAAGCCCTTTATGTATTGCTCTTGCAGTACTCTAACGAGCAGGTTGAAAATCCCTGTAATTGAAGTTGCTTCTGAGAACGTTTCACGAGTGGATTTCAATGACACATTGCCTATCATCTCCGCTCCTCATTCCCACTTTGCTCTCAGATGTGGTGGTTGCACCATGCATGGCGCTTTTGTTATAAATAACATTTTCGATTTCCATGAATTGAGCTTTCCCTATGCACACAGTGTTAGGAAAACAGAAATGCGTTTTCTGAACAAATGCACGACTGAATCTTCATGAAACTCACGGGTTTTACACGTTTCCTCGTTCCCACTTTGCTCCCAAAATCTGAACATTCTTTCTTCACATTTTCTATAAAAGACCCTTAGTATTGCTCTTGCAGTACTCTAACGTGCAGGTTGAAAATTCCTGAAATTGAAGTTGCTTTTCTGAGAACGTTTCACGACTGGATTTCAATGACACTTTGACCATCTTCTCCCATCCTTATTCCCACTTTGCTCCGCAGATGTGGTGGTTGCACCATGCACGGCGCTTCTGTTATAAGTAACAGTTACGATTTCCATGAATTGAGCTTTCCCTATGCACGCAGTGTTATGAAAAGTGAAATTCTTTTTGTGAGCAAATGCACGACTGAATCTTCATGAAACTCGCAGTTTTTACTCTTTTCCTTATTCACACTTTGCGCTCAAGATCTCAGCATTCTCTCTCCACGTTTTCTAAACAAGCCCCATATGTATTGCTCTTGTAGTAATCTAACGTGCAGGTTGAAAATCCCTGTAATTGAAAGTACTTTTCTGAGAACGTTTCACCACTGGATTTCAATGTCACTTTGCCTATCACCTCCGCTCCTCATTCCCTCTTTGCTCTACAGATGTGGTGGTTGCACCATGCACGGCGCTTCTGTTATAACTAACAGTTTCGATTTACATGATTTGAGCTTTCCCTATGCACACAACATTAGGAAAACTGAAATGGTTTTGTGAGCAAATGCAGGACTGAATCTTCCTGAATCTCGCAGATTTTACTATTTTCCTTGTTCCCACTTTGCTCCCCACATCTGAGCATTCTCTCTCCGCATTTTCTGTACAAGCCACTTATGTATTGCTCTTGCAGTACTCTAACGTGCACGTTGAAAAGACCTGAAATTGAAGTTGCTTTTCTGAGTAACTCTCAGGAATGGATTTCAATGACACTTTGTCTATCATCTCATCTACTCACTTCAACTTTGCTCCGCAGATGTGGTGGTTGCACCATACACGGCGCTTCTGTTATACCTATCAGATTCGATTTCCATGAATTGAGCTTTCCCTAGGCACGCAGTGTTAGGAAAACTGAAATGCGTTTTCTGAAGAAATGCACGACTGAATCTTCATGAAACTCGCGGTTTATACTCTTTTCCTCGTTTCCACTTTCCTCCCAACATCTGAGCATTCTCTCTCTGCGTTTTCTGTACAAGCCCCTTATGTATTGCTATTGCAGTACTCTAACGTGCAGGTTGAAAAGGCCTGAAATTGAAGTTGCTTTTCTGAGTAACTCTCTCGAATGGATTTCAATGACACTTTGCCTATCATCTCAACTCTTCTTTCCCACTTTCCTCCGCACATGTGGTGGTTGCACCATGCAGGACGCTTCTGTTATAACTAACAGTTTCGATTTCCATGAATTGAGCTTTCCCTATGCACGCAGTGTTAGGAAAACTGAAATGCTTTTTGTGGGCAAATGAACGACAGAATCTTCATGAAACTCGCAGTTTTTACTCTTTTCCTCATTCCCACTTTGCTCTCACCATGTGAGCCTTCTCTCCCACGTTTTCTAAACAAGCCCCTTATGTATTTCTCTTGAAGTACTCTAACGTGCAGGTTGAAAATCCCTGAAATTGAAGTTGCTTTTCTGAGAGCGTTTCACGAGTGGATTTCAATGACACTTTGCCTATCATCTCCGCTCCTCATTCCCACTTTGCTCCGCAGTTGTGGTGGTTTCACCTTGCACGGCGCTTCTTTTATAGCTAACAGTTTCGATTTCCATGAATTGAGCTTTCCCTATGCACGCAGTGATAGGAAAACTGAAATGCGTTTTTTGAGGAAATGCACGAATGAATCTTCATGAAACTCGCAGTTTTTACTCTTTTCCTCATTCCCACTTTGCTCCCAACACCTGAGCATTCTTTCTTCACATTTTCTAAACAAGCCCCTTATGCATTGCTCTTGCAGTACTCTAACGTGCAGGTTGAAAAGGCCTAAAATTGAAGTTGCTTCTCTGAGAACGTTTCACAAGTGGATTTCAATGACACTTTGCCCATCATCTCCTCTCCTCAATCCCACTCTGCTCCGCAGATGTGGTGGTTGCACCCTGCTGGCGCTTCTGTTATAACTAACAGTTTCGATTTCCATGAATTGAGCTTTCCCTATGCACGCAGTGGAAAACTGAAATTTTTTTGAGGAAATGCACGACTGAATCTTCATGCCCTCTTTCATCTCCTCTCCTCAATCCCACTCTGCTCCGCAGATGTGGTTTCAATGACACTTTGTTGCACCCTGCACGGCGCTTCTGTTATAACTAACAGTTTCGATTTCCATGAATTGAGCTTTCCCTATGCACGCAGTGATAGGAAAACTGAAATGCGGTTTTTGAGGAAATGCACGACTGAATCTTCATGAAAATCGCGGTTTTTACTCTTTTCCTAGTTCCCACTTTGCTCTCACCATCTGAGCATTCTCTCTCCGCGTTTGCATTACAAGCCCCTTATGTATTGCTCTTGATGTACTCTAACGGGCTGTTTCAAAATCCCTGAAATTGAAGTTGCTTTTCTGAGAACGTTTCACGACTGGATTTCAATGACACTTTGCCTGTCACCTCTGCTCCTCATTCCCACTTTGCTCCGCAGATGTGGTGGTTGCACCAGGCACGGCGCTTCTGTTATAACTAACAGTTTCGATTTCCATGTATTGAGCTTTCCCTATGCACGCAGTGTTAGGAAAACTGAAATTCTTTTTGTGAGAAATGCACGACTGAATCTTCATGAAACTCGCAGTTTTTACTCTTTTCCTTATTCGCACTTTGCGCTCAACATCTCAGCATTCTCTCTCCACGTTTTCTAAACAAGCCCCTTATGTATTGCTCTTGTAGTAATCTAACGTGCAGGTTGAAAATCCCTGTAATTGAAAGTACTTTTCTGAGAACGTTTCACCACTGGATTTCAATGTCACTTTGCCTATCACCTCCACTCCTCATTCCCTCTTTGCTCCACAGATGTGGTGGTTGCACCATGCACGGCGCTTCTGTTATAACTAACAGTTTCGATTTACATGATTTGAGCTTTCCCTATGCACGCAACATTAGGAAAACTGAAATGGTTTTGTGAGCAAATGCAGGACTGAATCTTCCTGAATCTCGCAGATTTTACTATTTTCCTTGTTCCCACTTTGCTCCCCACATCTGAGCATTCTCTCTTCGCATTTTCTGTACAAGCCACTTATGTATTGCTCTTGCAGTACTCTAACGTGCACGTTGAAAAGACCTGAAATTGAAGTTGCTTTTCTGAGTAACTCTCAGGAATGGATTTCAATGACACTTTGTCTATCATCTCATCTACTCACTTCAACTTTGCTCCGCAGATGTGGTGGTTGCACCATACACGGCGCTTCTGTTATAACTATCAGATTCGATTTCCATGAATTGAGCTTTCCCTAGGCACGCAGTGTTAGGAAAACTGAAATGCCTTTTCTGAAGAAATGCACGACTGAATCTTCATGAAACTCGCGGTTTATACTCTTTTCCTCGTTTCCACTTTCCTCCCAACATGTGAGCATTCTCTCTCTGTGTTTTCTGTACAAGCCCCTTATGTATTGCTATTGCAGGACTCTAACGTGCAGGTTGAAAACCCCTGAAATTAAGTTGCTTTTCTGAGTAACTCTCTCGAATGGATTTCAATGACACTTTGCCTATCATCTCCACTCCTCTTTCCCACTTTCCTCCGCACATGTGGTGGTTGCACCATGCAGGACGCTTCTGTTATAACTAACAGTTTCGATTTCCATGAATTGAGCTTTCCCTATGCACGCAGTGTTAGGAAAACTGAAATGCTTTTTGTGGGAAAATGCACGAGAGAATCTTCATGAAACTCGCACTTTTTATTCTTTTCCTCGTTTCCACTTTCCTCCCAACATCTGAGCACTCTCTGTGCGTTTTCTGTACAAGCCCCTTATGTATTTCTCTTGAAGTTCTCTAACGTGCAGGTTGAAAATCCCTGAAATTGAAGTTGCTTTTCTGAGAAGCTTTCACGACTGGATTTCAATGACACTTTGCCTGTCACCTCTGCTCCTCATTCCCACTTTGCTCCGCAGATGTGGTGGTTGCACCAGGCACTTCGCTTCTGTTATAACTAACAGTTTCGATTTCTATGTATTTAGCTTTCCCTATGCACGCAGTAAGAAAACTGAAATGCGTTTTCTGAAGAAATGCACGACTGAATCTTCATGAAACTCGCGGTTTTTACTCTTTCCTCGTTCCCACTTTGCTCCCCACATCTGAGCATTCAATCTCCGCGTTTTCTATACAAGCCCCTTATGTATTGCTCTTGCAGTACTCTAACCTGCAGGTTGAAAAGGCCTGAAATTGAAGGTGTTTCTCTGAGAACGTTGCACGAATGGATTTCAATGACACTTTGCCCATCATCTCCCCTGCTTATTACCACTTTGCTCCGCAGATATGGTGGTTGTACCATGCACGGCTCTTCTGTTATAACTGACAGTTTCGATTTCCATGAATTGAGCTGTCCCTAATGCACGCAGTGTTAGGAAAACTGAAATTCGTTTTCTGAAGAAATGCACGACTGAATGTTCATGAACTCGCAGTTTTTACTCTTTTCCTCATTCGCACTTTGCTCTAACCATCTGAGCATTCTCTCTCCACCTTTTCTAAACAAGCCCCTTATGTATTGCTCTTGCAGTACTCTAACGGGCAGGTTGAAAAGCCCTGAAATTGAAGTTGCTTTTCTAGTAACTCTCACGATTGGATTTCAATCACACTTTGCCCATCATCTCACCTACTCATTCTCACTTTGCCCCGCAGATGTGGTGGTTGCACCATGCACGGTGCATCTGTTATAACTAACAGTTTCGATTTCCATGAATTGAGCTTTCCCTATGCACGCAGTGTTAGTAAAACTGAAATGCGTTTTCTGAAGAAATGCACGACTGAATCTTCATGAAACTCGCAGTTTTTACTCTTTTCCTCACTCGCACTTTGCTCTCACCATCTGAGCATTCTCTCTCCACCTTTTCTAAACAAGCCCCTTATGTATTGCTCTTGCAGTACTCTAACGAGCAGGTTGAAAATCCCTGTAATTGAAGTTGCTTCTGAGAACGTTTCACTAGTGGATTTCAATGACACATTGCCTATCATCTCTGCTCCTCATTCCCACTTTGCCCTCAGATGTGGTGGTTGCACCATGCATGGCGCTTTTGTTATAAATAACATTTTCGATTTCCATGAATTGAGCTTTCCCTATGCACACAGTGTTAGAAAAACAGAAATGCGTTTTCTGAACAAATGCACGACTGAATCTTCATGAAACTCACGGGTTTTACACTTTTCCTCGTTCCCACTTTGCTCCCAAAATCTGAACATTCTTTCTTCACATTTTCTAAAAAAGACCCTTATGTATAGCTCTTGCAGTACTCTAACGTGCAGGTTGAAAATCCCTGAAATTGAAGTTGCTTTTCTGAGAACGTTTCACGACTGGATTTCAATGACACTTTGACCATCTTCTCCCCTCCTTATTCCCACTTTGCTCCGCAGATGTGGTGGTTGCACCATGCACGGCGCTTCTGTTATAACTAACAGTTTTAATTTCCATGAATTGAGCTTTCCCTATGCACGCAGTGTTAGGAAAACTGAAATTCTTTTTGTGAGCAAATGCACGACTGAATCTTCATGAAACTCGCAGTTTTTACTCTTCGCCTTATTCCCACTTTGCCCTCAACATCTCAGCATTCTCTCTCCACATTTTCTAAACAAGCCCCTTATGTATTGCTCTTGTAGTAATCTAACGTCCAGGTTGAAAATCCCTGTAATTGAAATAACTTTTCTGAGAACATTTCACCACTGGATTTCAATGACACTTTGCCTATCACCTCCGCTCCTCATTCCCTCTTTGCTCCACAGATGTGGTGGTTGCACCATGCACGGCGCTTCTGTTATAACTAACAGTTTCGATTTCCATGATTTGAGCTCTCCCTATGCACACAGTGTTAGGAAAACTGAAATGTTTTTGTGAGCAAACGCACGACTCTATCTTCATGAAACTCGCAGATTTTACTATTTTCCTTGTTCCCTCTTTGCTCCCCACATCTGAGCATTCTCTCTCCGCATTTTCTGTACAAGCCACTTATGTATTGCTCTTGCAGTACTCTAACGTGCAGGTTGAAAAGACCTGAAATTGAAGTTGCTTTTCTGAGTAACTCTCAGGAATGGATTTCAAAGACACTTTGTCTATCATCTCATCTACTCACTCCATCTTTGCTCCGCAGATGTGGTGGTTGCACCATACACGGCGCTTCTGTTATAACTATCAGATTCGATTTCCATGAATTGAGCTTTCCCTAGGCACGCAGTGTTAGGAAAACTGAAATGCCTTTTCTGAAGAAATGCACGACTGAATCTTCATGAAACTCGCGGTTTATACTCTTTTCCTCGTTTCCACTTTCCTCCCAACATCTGAGCATTCTCTCTCTGCGTTTTCTGTACAAGCCCCTTATGTATTGCTATTGCAGTACTCTAACGTGCAGGTTGAAAATCCCTGAAATTGAAGTTGCTTTTCTGAGAACGTTTCACGAGTGGATTTCAATGACAATTTGCCTATCATCTCTGCTCCTCATTCCCACTTTGCTCCGCAGTTGTGGTGGTTTCACCATGCACGGCGCTTCTTTTATAGCTAACAGTTTCGATTTCCATGAATTGAGCTTTCCCTATGCACGCAGTAATAGGAAAACTGAAATGCGTTTTTTGAGGAAATGCACGACTGAATCTTCATGAAACTCGCAGTTTTTACTCTTTTCCTCGTTCCCACTTTGCTCCCAACACCTGAGCATTCTTTCTTCACATTTTCTAAACATGCCCCTTACGCATTGCTCTTGCAGTACTCTAACATGCAGGTTGAAAAGGCCTAAAATTGAAGTTGCTTCTCTGAGAACGTTTCACAAGTGGAGTTCAATGACACTTTGCCCATCATCTCCTCTCCTCAATCCCACTCTGCTCCGCAGATGTGGTGGTTGCACCATGCAGGGCGCTTCTGTTATATCTAACAGTTTCGATTTCCATGAATTGAGCTTTCCCTATGCACGCTGTGTTAGGAAAACTGAAATGCCTTTTCTGAGCAAATGCACGACTGAATCTTCATGAAACTCGCGGTTTTTACTCTTTTCCTTGTTCCCACTTTGCTCTCACCATCTGAGCATTCTCTCTCCGTGTTTGCATTACAAGCCCCTTATGTATTGCTCTTGCAGTACTCTAACGGGCTGTTCCAAAATCCCTGAAATTGAAGTTGCTTTTCTGAGAACCTTTCACGACTGGATTTCAATGACACTTTGCCTGTCACCTCTGCTCCTCATTCCCACTTGCTCCGCCGATGTGGTGGTTGCACAAAGGCACGGCACTTCTGTTATAACTAACAGTTTCAATTTCCATGTATTTAGCTTTCCCTATGCACACAGTGTTAGGAAAACTGAAATGCGTTTTCTGAAGAAATGCACGACTGAATCTTCATGAAACTCGCGGTTTTTACTCTTTTCCTCGTTCCCACTGTGCTCCCCACATCTGAGCATTCAATCTCCACGTTTTCTATACAAGCCCCTTATGTATTGCTCTTGCAGTACTCTAACGTGCAGGTTGAAAAGGCCTGAAATTGAAGGTGTTTCTCTGAGAACGTTTCACGAATGGATTTCAATGACACTTTGCCCATCATCTCCCCTGCTTATTACCACTTTGCTCCGCAGATATGGTGGTTGTACCATGCACGGCTGTTCTGTTATAACTGACAGTTTCGATTTCCATGAATTGAGCTGTCCCTATGCACGCAGTGTTAGTAAAACTGAAATGCGTTTTCTGAAGAAATGCACGACTGAATCTTCATGAAACTCGCAGTTCTTACTCTTTTCCTCATTCGCACTTCGCTCTCACCATCTGAGCATTCTCTCTCCACCTTTTCTAAACAAGCCCCTTATGTATTGCTCTTGCAGTACTCTAACGAGCAGGTTGAAAATCCCTGTAATTGAAGTTGCTTCTGAGAACGTTTCACGAGTGGATTTCAATGACACATTGCCTATCATCTCCGCTCCTCATTCCACTTTGCCCTCAGATGTGGTGGTTGCACCATGCATGGCGCTTTTGTTATAAATAACATTTTCGATTTCCATGAATTGAGCTTTCCCTATGCACACAGTGTTAGGAAAACAGAAATGCGTTTTCTGAACAAATGCATGACTGAATCTTCATGAAACTCACGGGTTTTACACTTTTCCTCGTTCCCACTTTGCTCCCAAATCTGAACATTCTTTCTTCACATTTTCTAAAAAAGACCCTTATGTATTGCTCTTGCAGTACTCTAACGGGCTGTTTCAAAATCCCTGAAATTTAAATTACTTTTCTGAGAACGTATCACGAATGGATTTCAATGACAGTTTGCCTATCACCTCCGCTCCTCATTCCCACGTTGCTCTGATGTGGTGGTTGCACCAGGCACGGCGCTTCTGTTATAACCAACAGTTTGGATTTCCATTTATTTAGCTTTCCCTATGCACGCAGTGTTAGGAAATCTGAAATGCGTTTTCTGAAGAAATGCACGACTGAATCTGCATGAAACTCGCGGTTTTACTCTTTTCCTCGTTCCCACTGTGCTCCCAACTTCTGATCATTCTCCCTCCGCGTTTTCTGTACAAGGCCCTTATGTATTCCTCTTGCAGTACACTAACATGCAGGTTGAAAAGCCCTGAAAATGAAGTTGCTTTTCTGAGTAACTCTCACGAATGCATTTCAATGACACTTTGCCTATCATCTCACCTCCTCATTCCCACTTTGCTCCGCAGATGTGGTGGTTGCACCATGTACGGCACTTGTGTTTTAACTTACAGTTTCGATTTCCATGAATAGAGCTTTCCCTATGCACGCAGTGTTAGGAAAACTGAAATGTTTTTGTGAGCAAATGCACGACTGAATCTTCATGAATCTCGCAGATTTTACTATTTTCCTTGTTCCCACTTTGCTCCCCACATCTGAGTATTCTCTCTCCGCGTTTTCTGTACAAGCCACTTATGTATTGCTCTTGCAGTACTCTAACATGCAGGTTGAAAAGACCTGAAATTGAAGTTGTTTTTCTGAGTAACTCTCTCGAATGGATTTCAATGACACTTTGCCTATCATCTCAACTCCTCTTTCCCACTTTCCTCCGCACATGTGGTGGTTGCACCATGCAGGACGCTTCTGTTATAACTAACAGTTTCGATTTCCATGAATTGAGCTTTCCCTATGCACGCAGTGTTAGGAAAACCGAAATGCTTTTTGTGGGCAAGTGCACGACAGAATCTTCATGAAACTCGCTCTTTTTACTCTTTTCCTCAGTCCCACTTTGCTCTCACCATGTGAGCATTCTCTCTCCACATTTTCTAAACAAGCCCCTTATGTATTCCTCTTGCAGTAACCTAACGTGCAGGATGAAAATCCCTGAAATTGAAGTTGCTTTTCTGAGAACATTTCACGACTGGATTTCAATGACACTTTGCATATCACCTGCGTTCCTCAATCCTAGTTTGCTCCGCAGATGTGGTGGTTGCACCATGCTCGGCACTTCTGTATAACTAACAGTTTCTTTTTACATGAATTTAGCTTTCCCTATCGCAGTGATAGGAAAACTGAAATGCGTTTTGTGAAGAAATGCTCGACTGAATCTTGATGAAACTCGTGGTTTTTCCTCTTTTTCTCGTTCCCACTTTGCTCCCAACATCGGAGCATTCTCTGTTCACATTTTCTAAACAAGCCCCTTATGTATTGCTCTTGCAGTACTCTAACTTGCAGGTTGAAAAGGTCTGAAATTGAAGTTGCTTCTCTGAGAATGTTTCACGAATGGATTTCAATGACACTTTGCCCATCATCTCCCCTCCTCATTACCACTTTGCTCCGTAGATTCGGTGGTTGTACCATGCACTGCGCTTCTGTTATAACTAACAGTTTCGATTTCCATGAATTGAGCTTTCCCTATGCACGCAGTGTTAGGAAAAGAGAAATGCGTTTTCTGAAGAAATGCACGACTGAATGTTCATGAAACAGGCGGTTTTTACTCTTTTCCTCATTCCCACTTTGCTCCCAACATCTGAGCATTGTTTCTCCGCGTTTTCTATACAAGCCCCTTATGTATTGCTCTTGGAGTACTCTAACGTGCAGGTTGAAAAGTCCTGATATTGAAGTTACTTTTCTGAGTAACTCTCACGAATGGATTTCAATGACACTTTGCCTATCATCTAACATCCTCATTCCCACTTTGCTCTGCAGATGTGGTGTTTGTACCATGCACGGCGCTTCTGTTATAACTAACAGTTTCGATGTCCATGAATTGAACTTTCCCTATGCACGCAGTGTTAGGAAAACAGAAATGCGTTTTCTGAAGAAATGCTCGAATGAATATTCATGAATCTCGTAGTTTTTACTCTTTTCCTCGTTCCCACTTTGCTCCCAACATCTGAGCATTGTCTCTCCGCGTTTTTTATACAATCCCCTTATGTATTGCTGTTGCAGTACTCTAACGTGCAGGTTGAAAAGGCCTGAAATTGAAGTTGCTTTTCTGAGTAACTCTCACGAATGGATTTCAATGACAGTTTGCCTATCATCTAACCTCCTCATTCCCACTTTGGTCCGCATGTGGTGGTTGCACGATGCACCGCGCTTCTTTTATAACTAACAGGTTCGATTTCCATGAATTTAGCTTTCCCTATGCACGCAGTGTTAGGAAAACTGAAATGCTTTTTGTGAGCAAATGCAGGAATGAATCTTCATGAAAATCGCAGCTTTTACTCTTTTGCTCATTCCCACTTTGCTCTCAACATCTCAGCATTCTCTCTCCACATTTTCTAAACAAGCCCCTTATGTATTGCTCTTGCAGTAGTCTAACGTGCAGGTTGAAAAGGCCTGAAACTGAAGTTGCTTTTCTGAGTAACTCTCACGAATGGATTTCAATGACACTTTCCCTATCATCTCACATACTCATTCCCACTTTTGTCCGCAAATGTGGTTGTTGCACCATGCACGGTGCCTCTGTTATAAGTAACAGTTTCGATTTCTATGAATTGAGCTTTTCCTATGAACGCACTGTTAGGAAAACTGAAGTGGTTTTTGAGAGCAAATGCAAGACTGAATCTTCATGAAACTCGCAGTTTTTACTCTTCTCCTAATTCCCACTTTGCTCTCACCACCTGAGCATTCTCTCCCCACGTTTCCTATACAAGACCCTTATGTATTGCTCTTGCAGTATTCTAACGTGCAGGTTGAAAAGGCCTGAAATTGAAGTTGCTTTTCCGAATAACTCTCACGAATGGATTTCAATGACACTTTGCCTATCATCTCACCTACTCATTCCCACTTTGCTCTGCACATGTGGTTGTTGCACCATGCACGTTGCCTCTGTTATAAGTAACAGTTTCGATTTCTATGAATTGAGCTTTCCCTATGCACGCAGTGTGAGGAAAACTGAAATGGTTTTTGTGAGCAAATGCACGACTGAATCTTCATGAAACTCGCAGTTTTTACTCTTTTCCTCATTCCCACTTTGCTCTCACCACCTGAGCATTCTCTCTCCACGTTTTCTGAACAAGCCCATTATGTATTGCTCTTGCAGTACTCTAACGAGCAGGTTGAAAATCCCTGTAACTTAAGTTGCTCTTCTGAGAAAGTTTCACTATTGGATTTCAATGACACTTTGCCTATCATATGCGCTCCTCATTCCCACTTTGCTCCGTAGGTGTAGTGGTTGCACCGTGCACCGCGCTTCTTTTATAACTAACAGTTTTGATTTCCATGAATTTAGGTTTCCCTATGCACGCAATGTTAAGAAAACTGAAATGCGTTTTCTGAGGAAATGCACGACTGAATCTTCATGAAACTGGCGGTTTTTACTCTTTTCCTTGTTCCCACTTTACTCCCAACATCTGAGCATTCCTTCTTCACAATTTCTAAACAAGCCCCTTATGTATTGCTCTTGCAGTACTCTAACATGCAGGTTGAAAATCCCTGAAATTGAAATTGCTTTTCTGAGTAACTCTCACGATGGATTTCAATGACACATTGCCTATCATCTCCGCTCCTCATTCCCACTTTGCTCTGCAGGTGTGGTGGTTCCACCATGCACCGCGCTTCTTTTATAACTAACAGTTTCGATTTCCATGAATTTAGCTTTCCCTATGCACGCAATGTTAGGAAAACTGAAATGCGTTTTCTGAGGAAATGCACGACTGAATCTTCATGAAACTCGTGGATTGTACTCTTTTCCTCGTTCCCACTTTGCTCCCAACACCTGAGGATTCTTTCTTCCCATTTTCTAAACAAGCCCCTTATGTATTGCTCTCGCAGTACTCTAATGTGCAGGTTGAAAAGCCCTGAAAATGAAGTTGCTTTTCTGAGTAACTCTCACGAATCGATTTCAATGACACTTTGCCTATCATCTCACCCCCTCATTCCCACTTTGCTCCGCAGATGTGGTTGTTGCACCATGCATGGTTCCTCTGTTATAAGTAAAAGTTTTGATTTCCATGAATTGACTTTCCCTATGCACGCAGTGTTAAGAAAACAAATGCTTTTTGTGAGCAAATGCACGACTGAATCTTCATGAAACTGGCAGTTTTTACTCTTATCTTCATTTCCACTTTGTTCTCACCAGCTGAGCCTTTTTTCTCCACGTTTTTAAACAAGCCCCTTTTGTATTGCACTTGCACTACTCTAATGAGCAGGTTGAAAATCCCTGTAATTGAAGTTGCTTCTCTGAGAAAGTTTCACAAGTGGATTTCAATGACACTTTGCCCATCATCTCCCCTCCTTATTCCCACATTGCTCCGCAGATGTGGTTGTTGCATCATGCACGGCGCTTCTGTTATAACTAACAGTTTCGATTTCCATGAATTGAGCTTTCCCTATGCACCCAATTTTAGGAAAACTGAAATGCGTTTTCTGAGGATATGCACGACTGAATCTTCATGAAACTGGCGGTTTTTACTCTTTTCCTTGTTCCCACTTTACTTCCAACATCTGAGCATTCTCTCTCCACGTTTCCTAAACAAGCCCCTTATGTATTGCTCTTGCAGTACTCTAACGTGCAGGTTGAAAATCTCTGTAATTGAAGTTGCTTTTCTGAGAACGTTTCACTAGTGGATATCAATGACACTTTGCCTATCATCTCCGCTCCTCTTTCCCACTTAGCTCCGCAGATGTGGTGGTTGCACCATGCACGGTGCCTCTGTTATAAGTAACAATTTCATTTTGCATTTATTGAGCTGTTTCTATGCACGCAGTGTTAGGAAAATGAAATGATTTTTGTGAGCAAATGCACGACTGAATCTTCATGAAACTCTCAGTTTTTACTCTTTTCCTCAATCCCACTTTGCTCTCAACATCTGACCATTCTCTCTCCGCGTTTTCTGTACAAGCCCCTTAAGTTTTGCTCTTGCAGTTCTCTAACGTGCAGGTTGAAAAGGCCTGAAATTGAAGATGCTTCTCTGAGAACGTTTCACAAATGGATTTCAGTGACAATTTTCCCATCATCTCCCCTCCTTATTCCCACTTTGCTCCGCAGATGTGGTTGGTATACGATGCACGGAGCTTCTGTATAACTAACAGTTTCGATTTCCATGAATTGAGCTTTCCCTATGCACGCAGTGTTAGGAGAACAGAAATGCGTTTTCTGAAGAAATGCACGAATGAATCTTCATGAAACTCGTGGTTTTTACTCTTTTCCTGGTACCCACTTTGCTCCCAACATCTGAGCATTGTCTCTCCGCGTTTTCCATACAAGCCCCTTATGTATTGCCCTTGCAGTACTCTAACATGCAGGTTGAAAAGGCCTGAAATTGAAGTTGCTTTTCTGAATAACTCTCACAAATGGATTTCAAAGACACATTGCCTATTATCTCACCTGCTCATTCCCACTTTGCTCCGCAGTTGTGGTGGTTGCACCATGCAATGTGCCTCTGTTATAAGTAACAGTTTCGATTTCCATGAATTGAGCTTTCCCTATGCACCAGTGTTAGGAAAACTGAAATGTTTTTTGGGAGCAAATGCACGACTGAATCTTCATGAAACTCGCAGTTTTTACTCTTTACCTCATTCCCACTTTGCTCTCAACATCTCAGCATTCTCTCTCCACGTTTTCTAAACAAGCCCCTTATGTATTGCTCTTGCAGTACTCTAACGTCCCATGTGAAAAGGCCTGAAATTGAAGTTGCTTCTCTGAGAACGTTTCACGAATGGATTTCAATGACACTTTGCCCATCATCTCCCCTTCTTATTCCCACTTTGCTCCGCAGATGTGGTGGTTGCACCGTGCACGGCGCTTCTGTTATAACTAACAGTTTCGATTTCCATGAATTGAGCTTTCCCTATGCACGCAGGGCTAGGAAAACTGAAATGCGTTTTCTGAAGAAATGCACGACTAAATCTTCATGAAACTCGCAGTTTTTACTCTTCACCTCATTCCCACTTTGCTCTCAACATCTCAGCATTCTCTCTCCACGTTTTCTATACAAGCCCCTTATGTATTGCTCTCGCAGTACTCTAACGTGCAGGTTGAAAAGGCCTGAAATTGAAGTTGCTTTTCTGAGTAACTCTCACGAATGGATTTCAATGACACTTTGCCTATCATCTCACCTGCTCATTCTCACTTTGCTCCGCAGATGTGGTGGTTGCACCATGCACGGTGCCTCTGTTATAAGTAACAGTTTCGATTCCCATGAATTGAGCTTTCCCTATGCACGCAGTTTTAGGAAAATTGAAATGGTTTTTGTGAGCAAATGCACGACTGAATCTTCATGAAACTCGCAGTTTTTACTCTTTTCCTCATTCCCATTTTGCTCTCACCACCTGAGCATTATCTCTCCACATTTTCTAAACAAGCCCCTTATGTATTGCTCTTGCAGTACTCTAATGAGCAGGTTGAAAATCACTGTAATTAAGTTGCTTTTCTGAGAAAGTTTCACAAGTGGATTTAAATGACACTTTGCCTATCACCTCCCTCCTCATTCCCACTTGCTCCGCAGATGTGGTGGTACCATGCACGCGCTTCTTTTATAACTAACAGTTTCGATTTCCATGAATTTAGCTTTCCCTATGCACGCAATTTAGGAAACTGAAATGCATTTTCTGAGGAAATGCACGACTGAATCTTCATGAAACTTGTGGTTTTCACTCTTTTCCTGTCCCGTTTGCTCCAACATCTGAGCATTCTCTCTCCGCGTTTTCTGTACAAGCCCCTTATTTATTGCCTTGCAGTTCTCTAACGTGCAGGTTGAAAAGGCCTGAAATTGAAGTTGCTTTTCTGAGTAACTCTCACAATGGATTTCGACACTTTGCCTATCATGTCACCTCCTCATTCCCAGGTTGCTCCGCAGAGGGGTGGTTGCACCATGCATGTGCCTCTGTTATAAGTAACAGTTTCGATTCCATGAATTGAGCTTTCCCTATGCACGCAGTGTAGGAAAACTGAAATGTTTTTTGGGAGCAAATGCACGACTGAATCTTCATGAAACTCGCAGTTTTTACTCTTTACCTCATTCCCACTTTGCTCTCAACATCTCAGCATTCTCTCTCCACGTTTTCTAAACAAGCCCCTTATGTATTGCTCTTGCAGTACTCTAATTGAAAAGGCCTGAAATTGAAGTTGCTTCTCTGAGAACGTTTCACGAATGGATTTCAATGACACTTTGCCCATCATCTCCCCTTCTTATTCCCACTTTGCTCCGCAGATGTGGTGGTTGCACCATGCACGGCGCTTCTGTTATAACTAACAGTTTCGATTTCCATGAATTGAGCTTTCCCTATGCACGCAGGGCTAGGAAAACTGAAATGCGTTTTCTGAAGAAATGCACGACTAAATCTTCATGAAACTCGCAGTTTTTACTCTTCACCTCATTCCCACTTTGCTCTCAACATCTCAGCATTCTCTCTCCACGTTTTCTATACAAGCCCCTTATGTATTGCTCTCGCAGTACTCTAACGTGCAGGTTGAAAAGGCCTGAAATTGAAGTTGCTTCTCTGAGAATGTTTCACAAATGGATTTCAGTGACACTTTGCCCATCATCTCCCCTCCTTATTCCCACTTTGCTCCGCAGATGTGGTGGTTGCACGGTGCAGGGCGCTTCTGTATAACTAACAGTTTCGATTTCTATGAATTGTACTTTCCCTATGCACGCAGTGTTAGGAAAACATAAATGCGTTTTCTGAAGAAATGCACGACTGAATGTTAATGAAACTCGCGGTTTTTACTCTTTTCCTCATTCCCACTTTGCTCCCAACATCTGAGCATTGTCTCTCCGCGTTTTCTGTACAAGCCCCTTATGTATTGCTCTTCCAGTACTCTAACGTGGAGGTTGAAAAGGCCTGAAAATGAAGTTGCTTTTCTGAGTAACTCTCACGAATGGATTTCAATGACACTTTCCCTATCATCTCACTTGCTCATTCCCACTTTGCTCCGCAGATGTGGTTGTTGCACCATGCATGGTGCCTCTGTTATAAGTAACAGTTTCGGTTTCCATGAATTGAGCTTTCCCTACGCACGCAGTGTTAGGAAAACTTAAATGCTTTTTGTGAGCAAATGCACGACTGAATCTAGATGAAACTCGCAGTTTTTACTCTTTTCCTCTTTCCGACTTTGCTCTCACCAGCTGAGCATTTTCTCTCCACGTTTTCTAAACAAGCCCCTTATGTATTGCTCTTGCAGTACTCTAATGAGCAGGTTGAATATCCCTGTAATTGAAGTTGCTATTCTGAGAACGTTTCACGAATGGATTTCAATGACACTTTGCCCATCATCTCCCCTCCTTATTCCCACTTTGCTCCGCAGATGTGGTGATTGCACCACGCACGGCGCTTCTGTTATAACTAACAGTTTCGATTTCCATGAATTGAGCTTTCCCTATGCACGCAATTTTAGGAAAACTGAAATGCGTTTTCTGAGTATATGCACGACTGAATCTTCATGAAACTGGCGGTTTTTACTCTTTTCCTTGTTCCCACTTTACTCCCAACATCTGAGCATTCTTTCTTCACATTTTCTAAACAAGCCCCTTATGTATTGCTCTTGCAGTACTCTTACGTGCAGGTTGAAACGGCCTGAAATTGAAGTTGCTTCTCTGAGAATGTTTCACGAATGGATTTCAATGACAGTTTGCCCATCATCTCCCCTCCTCATTAACACTTTGCTCCGCAGGTGTAGTGGTTGCACCATGCACCGCGCTTCTTTTATAACTAACAGTTTCGATTTCCATGAATTTAGGTTTCCCTATGCACACAATGTTAGGAAAACTGAAATGCGTTTTCTGAGGAAATGCACGACTGAATCTTCATGAAACTGGCAGTTTTTACTCTTTTCCTTGTTCCCACTTTACTCCCAACATCTGAGCATTCCTTCTTCACATTTTCTAAAGAAGCCCCTTATGTATTGCTCTTGCAGTACTCTAACATGCAGGTTGAAAATCCCTGAAATTGAAATTGCTTTTCTGAGTAATTCTCACGATGGATTTCAATGACACATTGCCTATCATCTCCGCTCCTCATTCCCACTATGCTCCGCAGGTGTGGTGGTTCCACCATGCACCACGCTTCCTTTATAACTAACAGTTTCGATTTCCATGAATTGAGCTTTCCCTATGCACGCAATGTTAGGAAAACTAAAATGCGTTTTCTGAGGATATGCACGACTGAATCTTCATGAAACTCGTGGATTTTATTCTTTTCTCGTTCCCACTTTGCTCCCAACATCTGAGCATTTTCTAAACAAGCCCCTTATGTATTGCTCTTGAAGTACTCTTAAGTGCAGGTTGAAAAGGCCTGAAATTGAAGTTGCTTCTCTGAGAACGTTTCACGAATGGATTTCAATGACAGTTTGCCCATCATCTCCCCTCCTAATTACCACTTTGATCCGCAGATGTGGTGGTTGCACCATGCACGGCCCTTCTGTTATAACTAACATTTTCAATTTCCATGAATTGATCTTTCCCTATGCACGCTGTGTTAGGAAAACTGAAATGCGTTTTCTGAAGAAATGTACGACTGAATCTTCATGAAACTCGCGGTGTTTACTCTTTTCCTCGTTCCCACTTTACTCCCAACATCTGAGCATTCTTTCTTCACATTTTCTAAACAAGCCCCTTATGTATTGCTCTTGCAGTACTCTAACGTGCAGGTTGAAAAGGCCTGAAATTGAAGTTGCTTTTCTGAGTAACTCTCACAAATGGATTTCAATGACACATTGCCTATTATCTCACCTGCTCATTCCCACTTTGCTCCGCAGAGGTGGTGGTTGCACCATGCAATGTGCCTCTGTTATAAGTAACAGTTTCGATTTCCATGAATTGAGCTTTCCCTATGCACGCAGTGTTAGGAAAACTGAAATGCTTTTTGGGAGCAAATGCACGACTGAATCTTCATGAAACTCGCGGTTTTTACTCTTTTCCAGGTACCCACTTTGCTCCCAACATCTGAGTATTGTCTCTCCGCGTTTTCTATACAAGCCCCTTATGTATTGCCCTCGCAGTACTCTAACATGCAGGTTGAAAAGGCCTGAAATTGAAGTTGCTTTTCTGAGTAACTCTCACAAATGGATTTCAATGACTCATTGCCTATTATCTCACCTGCTCATTCCCACATTGCTCCGCAGAGGTGGTGGTTGCACCATGCAATGTGCCTCTGTTATAAGTAACAGTTTCGATTTCCATGAATTGAGCTTTCCCTGTGCACGCAGTGTTAGGAAAACTGAAATGCTTTTTGGGAGCAAATGCACGAGTGAATCTTCATGAAACTCGCAGTTTTTACTCTTTACCTCATTCCCACTTTGCTCTCAACATCTCAGCATTCTCTCTCCACGTTTTCTAAACAAGCTCCTTATGTATTGCTCTTGCAGTACTCTAACGTGCCGGGAGAAAAGGCCTGAAATTGAAGTTGCTTCTCTGAGAACGTTTCACGAATGGATTTCAATGACACTTTGCCCATCATCTCCCCTTCTTATTCCCACTTTGCTCCGCAGATATGGTGGTTGCACCATGCACGGCGCTTCTGTTATAAGTAACAGTTTCGATTTCCATGAATTGAGCTTTCCCTATGCACGCAGGGCTAGGAAAACTGAAATGCGTTTTCTGAAGAAATGCACGACTGAATCTTCATGAAACTCGCAGTTTTTACTCTTTACCTCATTCCCACTTTGCTCTCAACATCTCAGCATTCTCTCTCCACGTTTTCTATACAAGCCCCTTATGTATTGCTCTCGCAGTACTCTAACGTGCAGGTTGAAAAGGCCTGAAATTGAAGTTGCTTTTCTGAGTAACTCTCACGAATGGATTTCAATGACACTTTGCCTATCATCTCACCTGCTCATTCCCACTTGGCTCCGCAGATGTGGTAGTTGCACCATGCACGGTGCCTCTGTTATAAGTAACAGTTTCGATTTCCTTGAATTGAGCTTTCCCTATGCACGCAGTGTTAGGAAAATTGCAATGGTTTTTGTGAGCAAATGCACGACTGAATTTCATGAAACTCGCAGTTTTTACTCTTTTCCTCATTCCCACTTTGCTCTCACCACCTGAGCATTTTCTCTCCACATTTTCTAAACAAGCCCCTTATGTATTGCTCTTGCAGTACTCTAATGAGCAGGTTGAAAATCCCTGTAATTAAGTTGCTTTTCTGAGAAAGTTTCACGAGTGAATTTCAATGACACTTTGCCTATCACCTCCGCTCCTCATTCCCACATTGCTCCGCAGATGTGGTGGTTGCACCATGCACCGCGCTTCTTTTATAACTAACAGTTTCGATTTCCATGAATTTAGCTTCCCTATGCACGCAATGTTAGGAAAACTGAAATGCATTTTCTGAGGAAATGCACGACTGAATCTTCATGAAACTTGTGGTTTTCACTCTTTTCCTTGTTCCCACTTTGCTCTCAACATCTGAGCATTCTCTCTCCGCGTTTTCTGTACAAGCCCCTTATGTATTGCTCTTGCAGTTCTCTAACGTGCAGGTTGTAAAGGCCTGAAATTGAAGTTGCTTTTCTGAGTAACTCTCAGGAATGGATTTCCATGACACTTTGCCTATCATCTCACCTGCTCATTCCCAGGTTGCTCCGCAGATGGGGTGGTTGCACCATGCATCGTGCCTCTGTTATAAGTAACAGATTCGATTTCCGTGAATTGAGCTTTCCCTATGCACTCAGTGTAGGAAAACTGCAATGCTTTTTGTGAGCAAATGCACGACTGAATCTTCATAAAACTCGCCGTTTTTACTCTTTTCCTCGTTCCCACTGTGCTCCCAACACCTAGCATTGTCTCTCCGCATTTTCTATACAAGCCCCTTATGTATTGCTCTTGCAGTACTCTAACATGCAGGTTGAAAGGCCTGAAATTGAAGTTGTTTTTCTGAGTAACTCTCACGATTGGATTTCAATGACACTTTGCCTATCATCTCCTGTCCTCATTCCCACTTTGCTCCGCAGAGGTGGTGTTGCACCATGCAATGTGCCTCTGTTATAAGTAACAGTTTCGATTTCCATGAATTGAGCTTTCCCTATGCACGCAGTGTTAGGAAAACTGAAATTTTTTTTGTGAGCAAATGCACGTCTGAATCTTCATGAACATTGCAGTTTTTACTCTTTTCCTCATTCCCACTTTTCTCTCACCACCTGAGCATTCTCTCTCCACGTTTTCAAACAGGTCCCTTATGTATTGCTCTTGCAGTAACCTAACGTGCAGGTTGAAAAGGACTGAAATTGAAGTTGCTTTTCTGAGTAACTCTCACAAGTGGATTTCAATGACACTTTGCCTATTATTCACCTGCTCATTCCCACTTTGCTCCGCAGATGTGGTGGTTGCACCATGCACGGCGCTTCTGTTATAACTAACAGTTTCGATTTCCATGATTTGAGCTTTCCCTATGCACGCAGGGCTAGGAAAACTGAAATGCGTTTTCTGAAGAAATGCACGACTGAATCTTCATGAATCTCGTGGTTTTTACTCTTTTCCTCGTTCCCACTTTGCTCCCCACATCTGAGCATTCTCTCTCCGCGTTTTCTATACAAGTCCCTTATGTATTGCTCTTGCAGTACTCTAAGGTGCAGGATGAAAAGCCCTGAAATTGAACTTGCTTTTCTGAGTAACTCGCAGTAATGGATTTCAATGTCACTTTGCCTATCATCTCATGTACTCACTCCCACTTTGCTCCGCAGATGTGGTGGTTGCACCATACATGGCGCTTCTGTTATAACTACAGTTTCGATTTCCATGAATTGAGCTGTCCCTTATGCACGCAGTGTTAGGAAAACTGAAATGCGTTTTCTGAAGAAATGCACGACTGAATCTTCATGAAACTCGCAGTTCTTACTCTTTTCCTCATTCGCACTTTGCTCTCACCATCTGAGCATTCTCTCTCCACCTTTTCTAAACAAGCCCCTTATGTATTGCTCTTGCAGTACTCTAACGGACAGGTTGAAAAGCCCTGTTGAAGTGGCTTTTCTAGTAACTCTCACGATTGGATTTCAATAACACTTTGCTCATTCACCTTGTGCCCCGCAGATGTGGTGGTTGCACCAACGGTGCATCTGATAACTAACAGTTTCAATTTCTGAATTGAGCTTTCCCTATGCACGCAGTGCTAGGAAAACTGAAATGTTTTTGTGAGCAAATGCAGTTTTTACTCTTTTCCTCATTCCCACTTTGTTCTCACAGGCTGAGCATTTTTTCTCCACGTTTTTAAACAAGCCCCTTTTGTATTGCACTTGCACTACTCTAATGAGCAGGTTGAAAATCCCTGTAATTGAAGTTGCTTCTTTTAGAACGTTTCACAAGTGGATTTCAATGACACTTTGCCCATCATCTCCCCTCCTCATTCCCACTTTGCTCCGCAGATGTGGTTGTTGCATCATGCACGGCGCTTCTGTTATAACTAACAGTTTCGATTTCCATGAATTGAGCTTTCCCTATGCACGCAATTTTAGGAAAACTGAAATGCGTTTTCTGAGGATATGCACGACTGAATCTTCATGAAACTGCGGTTTTGACTCTTTTCCTTGTTCCCACTTTACTTCCAACATCTGAGCATTCTCTCTCCACGTTTCCTAAACAAGCCCCTTATGTATTGCTCTTGCAGTACTCTAAAGTGCAGGTTGAAAATCCCTGTAATTGAAGTTGCTTTTCTGAGAACGTTTCACTAGTGGATATCAATGACACTTTGCCTATCATCTCCGCTCCAATTTCCCACTTTGCTCCGCAGATGTGGTGGTTGCACCATGCACGATGCCTCTGTCATAAGTAACAGTTTCATTTTGCATTTATTGAGCTGTTTCTATGCACGCAGTGTTAGGAAAAGTGAAATGATTTTTGTGAGCAAATGCACGACTGAATCTTCATGAAACTCTCAGTTTTTACTCTTTTCCTCAGTCCCACTTTGCTCTCAACATCTGAGCATTCTCTCTCCGCGTTTTTTGTACAAGCCCCTTATGTATTTCTCTTGCAGTTCTCTAACGTGCAGGTTGAAAAGGCCTGAAATTGAAGATGCATCTCTGAGAACGTTTCACAAATGGATTTCAGTGACAGTTTGCCCATCATCTCCCCTCCTTATTCCCACTTTGCTCCGCAGATGTGGTGGTTGCACGATGCAGAGCGCTTCTGTTATAACTAACAGTTTCGATTTCCATGAATTGATCTTTCCCTATGAACGCAGTGTTAGGAAAACAGAAATGCGTTTTCTGAAGAAATGCACGACTGAATCTTGATGAATCTCGTGGTTTTTCTTCTTTGCCTCGTTCCCAGTTTTCTCCCAACATCTGAGCATTCTCTCTCCGCGTTTTCTGTACAAGCCCCTTATGTATTGCTCTTGCAGTACTCTAACGTGCAGGTTGAAGAGCCGTGAAATTGAAGTTGCTTTTCTGAGTAACTCTCACGAATGGATTTCAATGACACTTTCCCTATCATCTCACCTCCTCATTCCCACTTTTCTCCACAGATATGGTGGTTGCACCATGCACGGCGCTTCTGTTATAAATAACAGTTTCGATTTCCATGAATTGGCTTTCCCTATGCACGCAGTGTTAGGAAAACTGAAATGCCTTTTATGAGCAAATGCACGACTGAATCTTCATGAAACAGGCGGTTTTTACTATTTTCCTCGATTCCACTTTGCTCCCCACATCTGAGCATTCTCTCTCCGCGTTTTCTATACAAGCCCCTTATGTACTGCTCTTGCAGTACTCTAACGTGCAGGTTGAAAAGCCCTGATATTGAAGTTGCTTTTCTGAGTAACTCTCACGAATGGATTTCAATGACACTTTGCCTATCATCTCACCCCCTCATTCCCACTTTATTCCGCAGAGGTGGTGGTTGCACCATGCAATGTGCCTCTGTTATAAGTAACAGTTTCGATTTCGATGAACTTAGCTTTCCCTATGCACGCAGTGTTACGAAAACTGAAATGCGTTTTCTGAAGAAATGCACGACTGAATCTTCATGAATCTCACGGTTTTTACTCTTTTCCTCGTTCCCACTTTGCGCCAACACCTGAGCATTCTTTCTTCACATTTTCTAAAAAAGCCCCTTATGTATTCCTCTCGCAGTACTCTAACGTGGAGGTTGAAAAGGCCTGAAAATGAAGTTGCTTTTCTGAGAAACTCTCACGAATGGATTTCAATGACACTTTCCCTATCATCTCACTTGCTCATTCCCACTTTGCTCGGCAGATGTGGTTGTTGCACCATGCATGGTGCCTCTGTTATAAGTAACAGTTTCGATTTCCATGAATTGAGCTTTCCCTACGCACGCAGTGTTAGGAAAACTGAAATGATTTTTGTGAGCAAATGCACGACTGAATCTTCATGAAACTCGCAGTTTTTACTCTTCTCCTCATTCCCACTTTGGTCTCACCAGCTGAGCATTTTCTCTCCACGTTTTCTATACAAGCCCCTTATGTATGGCTCTTGCAGTACTCTAATGAGCAGGTTGAATATCCCTGTAATTGAAGTTGCTATTCTGAGAACGTTTCACGAATGGATTTCAATGACACTTTGCCCATCATCTCCCCTCCTTATTCCCACTTTGCTCCGCAGATGTGTTGGTTGCACCATGCACGGCGCTTCTGTTATAACTAACAGTTTCGATTTCCACGAATTGAGCTTTCCCTATGCACGCAGGGCTAGGAAAACTGAAATGCGTTTTCTGAAGAAATGCACGACTGAATCTTCATGAATCTCGTGGTTTTCACTGTTTTCCTCGTTCCCAATTTGCTCTCGACATCTGAGCATTGTCTCTCCGCGTTTTATATACAAGCCCCTTATGTATTTCTCTTGCTGTACTATAACGTGCAGATTGAAAAGGCCTGAAATTGAAGTTGCTTTTCTGAGTAACTCTCACAAATGGATTTCCATGACACTTTGCCTAGCATCTCACCTGCTCATTCCCACTTTGCTCCGCAGATGTGGTGGTTGCACCATGCACGGTGCCTCAGTTATGAGTAACAGTTTCGATTTCCATGAATTGAGCTTTCCCTATGCACACAGTGTTAGGAAAACTGAAATGCTTTCTGTGAGCAAATGCACGAGTGAATCTTCATGAAATGGCAGTTTTTACTCTTTTCCTCATTCCCACTTTGCTCTCAACATCTGAGTATTCTCTCTCCACGTTTCCTAAACAAGCCCCTTATGTATTGCTCTTGCAGTACTCTAACGTGCAGGTTGAAAATCCCTGTAATTGAAGTTGCTTTTCTGAGAACGTTTCACTAGTGGATATCAATGACACTTTGCCTATCATCTCCGCTCCTCTTTCCCACTTTGCTCCGCAGATGTGGTGGTTGCACCATGCAGGATGCCTCTGTCATAAGTAACAGTTTCATTTTGCATTTATTGAGCTGTTTCTATGCACGCAGTGTTAGGAAAAGTGAAATGATTTTTGTGAGCAAATGCACGACTGAATCTTCATGAAACTCTCAGTTTTTACTCTTTTACTCAATCCCACTTTGCTCTCAACATCTGAGCATTCTCTCTCCGCGTTTTCTGTACAAGCCCCTTATGTATTGCTCTTGCCGTTCTCTAACGTGCAGGTTGAAAAGGCCTGAAATTGAAGATGCTTCTCTGAGAACGTTTCACAAATGGATTTCAGTGACAATTTGCCCATCATCTCCCCTCCTTATTCCCACTTTGCTCCGCAGATGTGGTGGTGGCACGATGCACGGAGCTTCTGTATAACTAACAGTTTCGATTTCCATGAATCGAGCTTTCCCTATGCACACAGTGTTAGGAAAACAGAAATGCGTTTTCTGAGGAAATGCACGACTGAATCTTCATGAAACTCGCGGTTTTTACTCTTTTCCTCGTTCCCACTTTGCTCCCAACACCTGAGCATTCTCTCTCCACGTTTTCTGTACAAGCCCCTTATGTATTGCTCTTGCAGTACTCTAACGTGCAGGTTGAAAATCCCTGTAATTGAAGTTGCTTTTCTGAGAACGTTTCACGAGTGGATTTCAATGACAATTTGCTCATCATCTCCGCTCCTAATTCCCACTTTGCTCCGCAGGTGTAGTGGTTGCACGATGCAGAGCGCTTCTGTTATAACTAACAGTTTCGATTTCCATGAATTGAGCTTTCCCAATGAACGCAGTGTTAGGAAAACAGAAATGCGTTTTCTGAAGAAATGCACGACTGAATCCTGATGAATCTCGTGGTTTTTCCTCTTTTCCTTGTTCCCACTTTACTCCCAACATCTGAGCATTTCTTCTTCACATTTTCTAAACAAGCCCCTTATGTATTGCTCTTGCAGTACTCTAACGTGCAGGTTGAAAAGCCGTGAAATTGAAGTTGCTTTTCTGAGTAACTCTCACGAATGGATTTCAATGACACTTTCCCTATCATCTCACCTCCTCATTCCCACTTTTCTCCACAGATATGGTGGTTGCACCATGCACGGCGCTTCTGTTATAAATAACAGTTTCGATTTCCATGAATTGGCTTTCCCTATGCACGCAGTGTTAGGAAAACTGAAATGCCTTTTATGAGCAAATGCACGACTGAATCTTCATGAAACAGGCGGTTTTTACTATTTTCCTCGATTCCACTTTGCTCCCCACATCTGAGCATTCTCTCTCCGCGTTTTCTATACAAGCCCCTTATGTATTGCTCTTGCAGTACTCTAACGTGCAGGTTGAAAAGCCCTGATATTGAAGTTGCTTTTCTGAGTAACTCTTACGAATGGATTTCAATGACACTTTGCCTATCATCTCACCCCCTCATTCCCACTTTATTCCGCAGAGGTGGTGGTTGCACCATGCAATGTGCCTCTGTTATAAGTAACAGTTTCGATTTCCATGAATTCAGCTTTCCCTATGCACGCAGTCCTAGGAAAACTGAAATGCGTTTTCTGAAGAAATGCACGACTGAATCTTCATGAATCTCACGGTTTTTACTCTTTTCCTCGTTCCCACTTTATTCCCAACATCTGAGCATTGTCTCTCCACGTTTTCTATACAAGCCCCTTATGTATTGCTCTTGCAGTATTCTAACGTGCAGGTTGAAAGAACCTGAAATTGAAGTTTCTTCTCTGAGAATGTTTCACGAATGGATTTCAATGACACTTTGCCCATCATCTCCCCTCCTCATTTCCACTTTGCTCGGCAGATGTGGTGGTTGTACCATGCACGGCGCTTCTGTTAAACTAACAGTTTCGATTTCCATGAATTGATCTTTCCCTATGCACGAAGTGTTAGGAAAACAGAAATGCTTGTTCTGAAGAAATGCACGACTGAATCTTCATGAAACTCGCGGATTTTACTCTTTTCCTCGTTCCCACTTTGCTCCCAACATCTGAGCATTGTCTCTTCGCGTTTTCTATACAAGCCCCTTATGTATTGCTCTTGCAGTACTCTAACGTGCAGGTTGAAAAGACCTGAAATTGAAGTTGCTTTTCTGCGTAACTCTCACGAATGGATTTCAATGACACTTTCCCTATCATCTCACCTACTCATTCCCACTTTGCTCCGCAGGTGTGGTGGATGCACCATGCACCGCGCTTCTTTAATAACTAACGGTTTCGATTTCCATGAATTGAGCATTCCCTATGCCGCAGTGTTAGGAAAACTGAAATGCGTTTTCTCAAGAAATGCACCAGTGAATCTTCATGAAACTCGCTGTTTTTACACTTTTCCTCGTTCTCACTTTGCTCCCAACATCTCAGCATTCTCTCTTCACATTTTCTATACAAGTCCCTTATGTATTGCTCTTGCAGTACTCTAACTTGCAGGTTGAAAAGGTTGACATTGAAGTTGCTTCTCTGAGAACGTTTCACGAATGGATTTCAATGACACTTAGCCCATCATCTCCGCTCCTCATTCTCACTTTGCTCCGCAGATATGGTGGTTGCACCATGCACGGCGCTTCTGTTATAACTTACAGTTTTGATTTCCATGAATTGAGCTTTCCCTATATACGCAGTCCTGGGAAAACTGAAATGCGTTTGCTGAGGAAATGCACGACTGAATCTTCAAGAAACTCACGGTTTTTACTCTTTTCCTCGTTCCCACTGTGCTCCGAGCTCCTGAGCATTCTTTCTTCACATTTTCTAAACAAGCCCCTTATGTATTTCTCTTGCAGTACTCTAACGTGCAGGTTGAAAAGGCCTGAAATTGCACCATGCACGGCGCTTCTTTTATAACTAAGAGTTTCGATTTCCATGAATTTAGCTTTCCCTATGCACGCAGTGTTAGGAAAACTGAAATGTGTTTTCTGAAGAAGTGCACGACTGAATCTTCATGAAACTCGCGGGTTTTACTCTTTTCCTCGTTCCCACTTTGCTCCCAATATCTGAGCACTGTCTGTCCGCGTTTTCTATACAAGCCCCTTATGTATTGCTCTTGCAGTACTCTAAAGTGCATGTTGAAAAGGCCTGAAATTGAAGTTGCTTCTCTGAGAACGTTTCACGAGTGGATTTCAATGACACTTTGCCTATCATCTCCGCTCTTCTTTCCCACTTTGCTCCGCAGATGTGGTGGTTGCACCATGCAATGTGCCTCTGTTATAAGTAACAGTTTCATTTTCCATAAATTGAGCTTTTTCTATGCACGCAGTGTTAGCAAAACTGAAATGCTTTTTGTGAGCAAATGCACGACTGAATCTTCATGAAACTCTCAGTTTTTACTCTTTTCCTCATTCCCACTTTGCTCTCAACATCTGAGCATTCTCTCTCCGCGTTTTCTGTACAATCCCCTTATGTATTGCTCTTGCAGTTCTCTAACGTGCAGGTTGAAAAGGCCTGAAATTGAAGTTGCTTCTCTGAGAACGTTGCACAAATGGATTTCAGTGACACTTTGCCCATCATCTCCCCTCCTTATTCCCACTTTGCTCCGCAGATGTGGTGCTTGCACGATGCATGGAGCTTCTGTATAACTAACAGTTTCGATTTCCATGAATTGAGCTTTCCCTATGCACGCAGTGTTAGGAAAACTGAAATGCCTTTTCTGAGCAAATGCACGACTGAATCTTCATGAATCTCACGGTATTTACTATTTTCCTCGTTCCCACTTTATTCCCAACATCTGAGCATTGTCTCTCTGCGTTTTCTATACAAGCCCCTTATGTATTGCTCTTGCAGTACTCTTACGTGCAGGTTGAAAAGGCCTGAAATTTAAGTTGCTTCTCTGAGAACGTTTCACGAATGGATTTCAATGACACTTTGCCCATTATCTCCCCTCCTCATTACCACTTTGCTCCGCAGATGTGGTGGTTGCACCATGCACAGCGCTTCTGTTATAAATAACAGTTTCGATTTCCATGAATTGAGCTTTCACTATGCATGCTGTGTTAGGAAAACTGAAATGCCTTTTCTGAGCAAATGCACGACTGAATCTTCATGAATCTCGCGGTTTTTACTCTTTTACTCGTTCCCACTTTACTGCCAACATCTGAGCATTCTTTCTTCACATTTTCTAAACAAGCCCCTCATGTATTGCTCTTGGAGTACTTTAACGTGCAGGTTGAAAAGGCCTGAAATTGAAGTTGCTTCTCTGAGAAGGTTTCACGAATGGATTTCAATGACACTTTCCCCATCATCTCCCCTCCTCATTACCACTTTGCTCCGCAGATGTGGTGGTTGCACCATGCACGACGCATCTGTTATAAGTAAAAGTTTCGATTTCCATGAATTGAGCTTTCCCAATGCATGCAGTGCTAGGAAAACTGAAATGCGTTTTCTGAGGAAATGCACAACTGAATCTTCATGAACCTCGCGGTTTTTACTCTTTTCTTCGTTCCCACTTTGCTCCCAACATCAGAGCATCGTCTCTTCGCGTTTTCTATACAAGCCCCTTATGTATTGCTCTTGCAGTACTCTAACATGCACGTTGAAAAGGCCTGAAATTGAAGTTGCTTTTCCGAGTAACTCTCACGAATGTATTTCAATGACACTTTGCCTATCATCTCACCTCCTCATTCCCACTTTACTCCGCAGATGTGGTGGTTGCACCATGCACGGTGCCTCTGTTATAAGTAACAGTTTCATTTTCCATGAATTGAGCTTTCCCTATGCACGCAGTGTTAGGAAAACTGAAATGCTTTTTGTGAGCAAATGCACAACTGAATCTTCATGATAATTGCAGTTTTACTCTTTTCCTCATTCCCACTTTGCTCTCAACATCTGATTTTTCTCATTCCACGTTTCCTAAACAAGCCCCTTATGTATTGCTCTTCCAGTACTCTAACGTGCAGGTTGAAAATCCCTGTAAATGAAGTTGCCTTTCTGAGAACGTTTCACGAGTGGATTTCAATGACAATTTGCCTGTCATCTCACCTCCTCATGTCCACTTTGTTCCGCAGATGTGGTGGTTGCACCATGCACGGTGCCTCTGTTATAACTAACAATTTCGATTTCCATGAATTTAGCTTTTCTTATGCACGCAGTGTTAGGAAAACTGAAATGTGTTTTCTGAAGAAATGCACGACTGAATCTTCATGAAGCTCGTGGGTTTTACTCTTTTCCTCCTTCCCACTTTGCGCCCAACATCTGAGCATTTACTCTCCGCGTTTTCTATACAAGCCCCTTATGTATTGCTCTTGCAGTACTCTAACGTGCAGGTTGAAATGGTCTGAAATTGAAGTTGCTTTTCTGAGTAACTCTCACGAATGGATTTCAATGTCACTTTGCCTATCATCTCACCTGCTCATTCACACTTTGCTCCGCAGACGTGGTTGTTGCACCATGCACGGTGCCTCTGTTATAAGTAACAGTTTCGATTTACATGAATTGAGCTTTCCCTATGCACGCAGTGTTAGGAAAACTGAAGTGCTTTTTGTGAGCAAATGCACGACTGAATTTTCATGAAAATCGCAGTTTTTACTCTTTTCATCATTCCCACTTTGCTCTCAACATCTGAGCATTCTCTCTCCACGTTTTCTAAACAAGACCCTTATGTATTGCTCTTGCAGTAACCTAACGTGCAGGATGAAAATCCCTGAAATTGAAGTTGCTTTTCTGAGAACATTTCACGACTGGATTTCAATGACACTTTGCATATCACCTGCGCTCCTGAATCCTAGTTTGCTCCGCAGATGTGGTGGTTGCACCATGCTCGGCACTTCTGTATAACTAACAGTTTCTTTTTACATGAATTTAGCTTTCCCTATCGCAGTGTTAGGAAAACTGAAATGCATTTTGTGAAGAAATGCTCGACTGAATCTTGATGAAACTCGTGGTTTTTCCTCTTTTTCTCGTTCCCACTTTGCTCCCAACATCGGAGCATTCTCTCTTCACATTTTCTAAACAAGCCCCTTATGTATTGCTCTTGCAGTACTCTAACTTGCAGGTTGAAAAGGTCTGAAATTGAAGTTGCTTCTCTGAGAATGTTTCACGAATGGATTTCAATGACACTTTGCCCATCATCTCCCCTCCTCATTACCACTTTACTCTGTAGATTCGGTGGTTGTACCATGCACTGCGCTTCTGTTATAACTAACAGTTTCGATTTCCATGAATTGAGCTTTCCCTATGCACGCAGTGTTAGGAAAAGAGAAATGCGTTTTCTGAAGAAATGCACGACTGAATGTTCATGAAACAGGCGGTTTTTACTCTTTTCCTCATTCCCACTTTGCTCCCAACATCTGAGCATTGTTTCTCCGCGTTTTCTATACAAGCCCCTTATGTATTGCTCTTGGAGTACTCTAACGTGCAGGTTGAAAAGTCCTGATATTGAAGTTACTTTTCTGAGTAACTCTCACGAATGGATTTCAATGACACTTTGCCTATCATCTAACATCCTCATTCCCACTTTGCTCTGCAGATGTGGTGTTTGTACCATGCACGGCGCTTCTGTTATAACTAACAGTTTCGATGTCCATGAATTGAACTTTCCCTATGCACGCAGTGTTAGGAAAACAGAAATGCGTTTTCTGAAGAAATGCTCGAATGAATATTCATGAATCTCGTAGTTTTTACTCTTTTCCTCGTTCCCACTTTGCTCCCAACATCTGAGCATTGTCTCTCCGCGTTTTTTATACAATCCCCTTATGTATTGCTGTTGCAGTACTCTAACGTGCAGGTTGAAAAGGCCTGAAATTGAAGTTGCTTTTCTGAGTAACTCTCACGAATGGATTTCAATGACAGTTTGCCTATCATCTAACCTCCTCATTCCCACTTTGGTCCGCAGATGTGGTGGTTGCACGATGCACGGCGCTTCTTTTATAACTAACAGGTTCGATTTCCATGAATTTAGCTTTCCCTATGCACGCAGTGTTAGGAAAACTGAAATGCTTTTTGTGAGCAAATGCAGGAATGAATCTTCATGAACATCGCAGCTTTTACTCTTTTGCTCATTCCCACTTTGCTCTCAACATCTGAGCATTCTCTCTCCACATTTTCTAAACAAGCCCCTTATGTATTGCTCTTGCAGTAGTCTAACGTGCAGGTTGAAAAGGCCTGAAACTGAAGTTGCTTTTCTGAGTAACTCTCACGAATGGATTTCAATGACACTTTCCCTATCATCTCACATACTCATTCCCACTTTTGTCCGCAAATGTGGTTGTTGCACCATGCACGGTGCCTCTGTTATAAGTAACAGTTTCGATTTCTATGAATTGAGCTTTCCCTATGAACGCACTGTTAGGAAAACTGAAATGGTTTTTGAGAGCAAATGCACGACTGAATCTTCATGAAACTCGCAGTTTTTACTCTTCTCCTCATTCCCACTTTGCTCTCACCACCTGAGCATTCTCTCTCCACGTTTCCTATACAAGACCCTTATGTATTGCTCTTGCAGTATTCTAACGTGCAGGTTGAAAAGGCCTGAAATTGAAGTTGCTTTTCCGAGTAACTCTCACGAATGGATTTCAATGACACTTTGCCTATCATCTCACCTACTCCTTCCCACTTTGCTCTGCACATGTGGTTGTTGCACCATGCACGTTGCCTCTGTTATAAGTATCAGTTTCGATTTCTATGAATTGAGCTTTCCCTATGCACGCAGTGTTAGGAAAACTGAAATGGTTTTTGTGAGCAAATGCACGACTGAATCTTCATGAAACTCGCAGTTTTTACTCTTTTCCTCATTCCCACTTTGCTCTCAGCACCTGAGCATTCTCTCTCCACGTTTTCTGAACAAGCCCATTATGTATTGCTCTCGCAGTACTCTAACGAGCAGGTTGAAAATCCCTGTAACTTAAGTTGCTCTTCTGAGAAAGTTTCACTATTGGATTTCAATGACACTTTGCCTATCATATGCGCTCCTCATTCCCACTTTGCTCCGTAGGTGTAGTGGTTGCACCATGCACCGCGCTTCTTTTATAACTAACAGTTTTGATTTCCATGAATTTAGCTTTCCCTATGCACACAATGTTAAGAAAACTGAAATGCGTTTTCTGAGGAAATGCACGACTGAATCTTCATGAAACTGGCGGTTTTTACTCTTTTCCTTGTTCCCACTTTACTCCCAACATCTTAGCATTCCTTCTTCACAATTTCTAAACAAGCCCCTTATGTATTGCTCTTGCAGTACTCTAACATGCAGGTTGAAAATCCCTGAAATTGAAATTGCTTTTCTGAGTAACTCTCACGATGGATTTCAATGACACATTGCCTATCATCTCCGCTCCTCATTCCCACTTTGCTCCGCAGGTGTGGTGGTTCCACCATGCACCGCGCTTCTTTTATAACTAACGGTTTCGATTTCCATGAATTTAGCTTTCCCTATGCACGCAATGTTAGGAAAACTGAAATGCGTTTTCTGAGGAAATGCACGACTGAATCTTCATGAAACTCGTGGATTTTACTCTTTTCCTCGTTCCCACTTTGCTCCCAACACCTGAGGATTCTTTCTTCCCATTTTCTAAACAAACCACTTATGTATTGCTCTCGCAGTACTCTAACATGCAGGTTGAAAAGGCCTGAAAATGAAGTTGCTTTTCTGAGTAACTCTCACGAATGGATTTCAATGACACTTTGCCTATCATCTCACCCCCTCATTCCCACTTTGCTCCGCAGATGTGGTTGTTGCACCATGCATGGTTCCTCTGTTATAAGTAAAAGTTTCTATTTCCATGAATTGACTTTCCCTACGCACGCAGTGTTAAGAAAACAAATGCTTTTTGTGAGCAAATGCACGACTGAATCTTCATGAAACTCGCAGTTTTTACTCTTATCTTCATTTCCACTTTGTTCTCACCAGCTGAGCCTTTTTTCTCCACGTTTTTAAACAAGCCCCTTTTGTATTGCACTTGCACTACTCTAATGAGCAGGTTGAAAATCACTGTAATTGAAGTTGCTTCTCTGAGAACGTTTCAG